>PVKS010031799.1:0-22201 GCA_004027875.1 Aplodontia rufa
TGAATGGGATGCAATCAAACTAAAAAGCTTCTGCACAGCTAAAGATTTAGTTGAGAGCATCAACAGAGAACCCACAGAATGGGAGAAAATTTTTGCCTGCTACACCTCGGACAGAGGGCTAATATCCAGAATTTATAGGGAACTAAAGAAATTAAAATCCAAACTCACAAAAAATCCAATCGATAAATGGGCTAAAGAAATTAAACTTCTCTCCAGTCGAAGTTCAGAAAGCCCATAAATATATGAGAAAATGCTCTACATCATTACCTCTAAGGGAAATGCAAATCAAAACTTCAATGAGATACCACCTCACTCCTGTTAGAGTGGCAAAAATGAAAAATACAACCAATGACAGATGCTGAAGCGGCTGTGTGAAAAGAGGAACACTACTAAACTGCTGGTGGGACTGCAAATTGGTTCAGCCACTATGGAAAGCAGTGTGGAGAATCCTCAAAAAATTAAGGCTGGAACCACCTTACAACCCAGCTATCCCACTCCTGGGCATTTTCCCAAAAGATTTAGAATCAGTGTATCATAGGGATATGACTTCATCAATGTTTATAGCAGCTTAATTTACTATAACTAGATTATGGAACCAACCCAGATGCCCCTCACTTGATGAGTGGATACAGAAGCTTTGGTTCATATATACTATGGAATACTACTCGGCCATCAGCGAGGACAATATTATAGCTTTCGAAATCAAATGGATGGAGATGGACAGAATTATGCTTAGTGAAGTCTCCCAAGCTCAGAGACTTAAGGGCCGAATGGTTTCTCTCATCTGTTGATACTAGAATTTATGTTGAAGCAGTAGGACAGATGGATGACCTAACAAAACCTCAAATTGAATGACTTTCAGTGCAACAGGGGGAAAGCTCCCTAGGTAACTTTGAGGTGTAGGGAAGGGGATGGGGAGGGGGGAGAGTATATGAAGAACTCATAGGAGTCTGGTGATGGGGAAGATGGGGAACCATCCCAGAAGCCAATGTTATTCCTACACTAGATACCCATTTAACACATGAGTTCTTCTGGGGGAAACTGCAATAGATGAAACCCATAGTAGTTTATCTATGCATTGGCATCACCTGTGGTTAACAAAGTTTATACACAATGATTGCTACTGTTTTGACAATGTTTCCCCCTCATCTATATCCTGTATCGCTATATACTTCTAATAAATGTGAAAAAAATAAAAACAAAAATGCCTACTAGGGGCTGGAGTGGTGGTTCAGTGGTCATGGTGCTTGCCTTGCATGTGCAAGAATGTGGGTTTGTACCCCAGCACCATGTACACAAGGAAGCGTCGGAGCAACGAAAGTCACATGAAAAAACTAAATAAACTTCTCTCTCTTTCTCTTTAAAAAATAAACAAAAATAAAAAGGCTTAATAACATATAAGCAGTTAATTACAAAGCTGTACATGTTTTTCATGATTCCATGATCACTGGGCAATAAGGACCTGGAAAGATTATTTAGGCTCTCATTTCTCTATGCCATACCGAAGTCATGATTACAAGAGTGAAGGCCAAATTTATTATAGCAGTAAAAGTGGAATGGGGAAGGTTAAGACTATTATTTTTAAACCCATCCAAATAATATTTATTGAATGCCTACCAGTCCAGGTTGTAGGGATATTGCAGAAAAACCAAGCCATGGGTTTTAACATTTTTGGGAGACAGGATTATCATTTTACCAATAGGACCATTATATCTAATGGAGCCCTGTTTATTGTCGTTTGAACATCTCCTGATCCTGTAAGATGAGTAATATTTTATGTAAACCTTTGACTTTGAGCTTGATATTATGACATGTTTAGGTCAGTGGAATGGGAACAGATGATCCTGTCACATCTTGCAGCTCTGCTCCCTCAACTTCTTCACCCCACCACCTGGTACTCCTGTCTTTTGCCATGGAACAGTATATCCCAGAAAAGAATGATTTTTTAACTTGGTACTGAAATGGAGAGAAGCCTAGCTGAGCCCAGCTGTGCCTGTGAACCAAGAACAGTTACAGCCTACCCACACCCATCCTGTGATTCAGGCAAAAGAAGAATGTTTATTGTTCCAAACCCTTGGACTATAGGGGTTGTTTATTGCTACACCAAAACTGATTGACATACATATTTTAAGATACAAATAAATAAAATGCCCATCCCCCCAAAATTGTCTGTTCCAAAAATTAAAATATTCCATTACAAAAAATTAAGCATGATAAGATGAAAAGAATTAAGATTTGGAAGTGGAGCTTGTTATTTTTATTATGGTAGTAGAAGACTTCTCTGCCAGAGAGCTAAAGGAAAAGAGGTTGAGAAACATGCAAATGATTGTAAGAAAAAAATTCCAAGCAAAAAGAATACCTAGGGCAAAAGTTCTTTTGGAGTTCACCAGTTGTAGATTATCTATAGCATATTTAGATGTGAAGTTCAGTGAGAAGCCAGAGCTGGAAGGAATTATAGATTTGTAGGATTTTATTTCTGGAAAGAACTTGAAGGCCATCATCTAATACCTTCACTTTCATAGGAAAAGAAATTGAAGCAAAAAAAATAAATAAAAAGATTTGGCTAGGGGTTGGGGATTTAGCTCAGTGGCAGAGCGCTTGCCTAGCATGCCCGAGGCCCCAAGTTTGGTCTTCAGCCCTGAAAAAAAATTTGGCTAATATTACACAACTAGACAGACTTTGTTTTAGAACCCACATTTGCTGACCCTATCATGACTATTTTTAAAGGTAAAACCACTTTGAAATGATTGAAAAGCTCCACAATATTTGATTACCTAGAGCCCTATCTTTGCCATTGTTTTAGTCAGCTTTCCTGTTGCTATGACTAAAAGATGGAACAAGAACAATTTTAGGGAGGAAAGGTTTATTTAAGGGCTCATGGATTCAGAGGTCTTAGACCATGGAAGGCCAGGTCCATTCCTCTAGGCTCAAGTGAGGCACAACATTATGGTGGAAGGCATGACTGAAGGGTACAGGCAGAGAAACCTCATGACAGATACAAAATATTATACCCAAAGGCATGCCCCCAATGACTCACCTCCTCCAGCCACACCCTGTCTGCCTTTAGTTGTCAATTAACCACTATCAGGGGATTAACTGATTGGGTTAAGTCTCTCATAACCCAATCATTTCACCTCAGTTTTTTTTTTTCTTTGTGTATGTGTTGTCTTACATATTGAGCTTTCATCCAAATAGTAACAAGGAATGTATTTCTCAGGAATTGATATGTAAACTTAAATCATAAAAGCACTAGAAAAATGTTACCTTTTAAAATAATCTTACAATAAAAGGATCTTCTTAAATATCATATAAAACCACAAATCACGGAAGGAAGATTAATGCATTTGATGAGGTACAAATCAAAATTATGTGTCAAATAGAAGGGTATGAAAAACAACAAAAGGAAGGTTTAGGGAAAAACAGTTGAAAGAAAAAAAAGGATAATTTCCTTAATTTTGAAAAACTCTAAATTAAGACAAAAATAAACAGCTCAGCATAAAGAGTCATTGTTGACGAGAACACAGGTGTGCAGATGACTTCACACATTGTTGGTGGGAGGGAAAAAGTAGCAGAATGATTTTGGAGAAACTTTTGGAAAACTCCATAAAAATATAAAATATATATTCTTGTGACCCCCAGTTTCTCCACATATGAAATACAAATGTGAATATCCATTCTTTCAACAAATACTTATTGAATACCAACTATGTGGCAGGTTCTGTCCTGGGAACAGAAGACAAGTGATGAGCAGAGAAGTGCAGAATGTACAAGGGAATCATCAGGACTTGTCCAATAATATCGTAGGTCATACTAGATGTAGGAACCTGGAGGCCTAACTTTAGTTATGGTTCAAAACTAAATTCGTGGGGTAACTTTGTACCTCAACTTTTCTTTCAGTTAAGAGGATTTAAATAGATTATATATGTAAGGTCCTATTTGTCTCTAGAATCTTTATGACTTTAAAAATCCTATTTCTCCAAGGTTTAAAGTGGAATCCATATTTAGTAAAGAACTTCTCCAGCCTCATAGTTCTCAGAATCACTGGGACAACCACTGAAAAATGGACCACTTAGTCCATCATATAGAAGATTTTTGAACTTGGTGATAAATAATTTAAAACAACATTTATAGTAAAATGAACACAGACATATCATGAGCAAATACAAAAATAACACCCATTTTAAAAAAAAAACAGAATACTCTATTTACTGCTAACGTCTGTTTTACCTAACTTAGCAATTGCCAAAAATGAGTCAGTGCCTCTTTGTGGTGAAGGTTATTACAATGAAAACCTTTCAGAAGTGCTATTCTAATCATATTGCAAGCTACTGACATAGAGTTTTAGGTTGATATTTTTAAGCCTGATTTTTAAAGTTGATTCTAACTAATGTTCCCCCTGAGCTTTAGTTCAGGAAGAGACATCAAAAATCTGTTCACAGTATAACCTTCCTTCCAGACTTCCAGACCATGCACAGAGAACATCTAGCCATTGGGCAGCAGATGTCACTGTGTTTAGCAAGCAGGGCTTTTTTACATCCACTTGCTTCTCTCACCATGATATTCCTGAGTCCAGGATTTAGACCCTCATCACAAGCAAGGGCCCTGAAAAATACGCAAGGACTCTACACAAGTGTTTGTTTTATGTGCATTTGTTTTTCATTTATTTTTTACAAACAAATCTTCCTCTTTGTTTACTAAGCCTATCCCCAGAAATTAAACTTAAGGGCTCCATTGATTATAGTTTTAAAATCACCTTCATTTATTTGCATCATTTCCTTTGACACAAAAAAATTTTTAGTATTTCAGTAGAGAACTAGTCAAGGTCATTAAACAGCAAGAAGGTTGCTCTTTCAGTTGGCAGGTATGAAATTTTATAATACCACCTTTGAGATTTGAAAAGTACTTTTTTTAAAAAACCAAATTTATTCTCTCACAACAATCAAAACTTTAAGAATTCTATCAACTTTTACTTCAAAAATGCACTTGAAATATGAAAAGAAAGACAAATTGTATTTCACCATTAGAATTTAAAATTTCATATAAAATAAAACACAGAGAGAAAATTTTGAAGAGCCATGAATGGTCTATGATTTTATGCTACTTTATAAGTGAGCCATTTAGGGGCTGGAGTGGTGGCTCAGTGGTTTCGGCGCTTGCCTGGCAAGCACGAGGACCCGGGTTCAAACCCCAGCACCACGTACACAACTGAGTATTGGAGCAACTAAGGCCATGTGCAAAACTAAATAAAGTTGTTTCTTTCTCTGTCTCTCTCACTGTCCCTCTCTCTTTATTTAAAAAAAAAAAAAAAAGACAAGTGAGCCATTTAATCTGGCATCATTTCAGAGACACTGGAAGGATAATGGACTATTACTCAAATATAGCAAGCAGCAAGACCTCCAAGTTCATGTTGATTGGCTTTCACAAATGTTCCACAAGGGCAGCATGGAGTGGCCTAGGTGGATGCTAAACACAGAGATTTTGCACCAAAACTGTGGAACTCAAAGCCTAAACTTTATTCTGCTTGCCTGCCCTTTCCTCTAGAAGGACACATTACCTTTACTATGCTGGACTTCAAACAAACCTGCCCCCACCCCTTTGGAAGATAGCCTTCTGATCATTCTTGAAAAGATTGGCAAACTCTAGGCAGTGTCTCTGTTTATGAGACATGCACACATGTGGGACATCCAGGGAGAAATAATTCCAAACTATTATTATAAAGCAATCACTCTTTAAGTTGCACCAAGAACAAGAAATAGAATATGGAGAGCAGGCCTGCAGGGCTGCTTAGGCATAGCCTGCTCTCTCACTGCAAGTAATCCTGACCTCTACCATAATTGCTTTCTTGCTTATCTTTATTGCATTATAAATGTGAAAGGAAGATGCAGAAATGTAAGAATTATAAAGAGAAAGCATTTTGTTTGCAAACTGCTTTGTTTGCAAACTCATCAAATTAAACAAAAATATCATTGAGTATTGAAAGGAAAAGACCCACAATTACTAAGGTTTCCAAATATACACTCAAGTCTCCTCATGATGGAAAAAAGCAATTTTCTTCTACGACATGTATCAATATTTTTAAAATTAGAGGTATTGTCAGGAAGTTAGTAACTTTACAGAAAGTGACTGATTCACTAGACAGAGTGGCCAGGGGTGGTAGATAGTAATTTCTGGATGAAAAATGTTTTTCTTCTGCTTGATCTGGAACAAGATGTGCAGATTATTTTTTACTCATGATAAAGGCCATATAAAATGTCAGGTTTTCTCTCACAGTTCCTGCTTGTGGTCAAATGCAACTCTTCAGGATATGAATTTGACCACATACTTTTCTTGGTTTGTTTCAAAGATGTTTACATATTCAGAATCATTAATTTAATATTGTAATTATTTGGCCAATTTTATCTGCACAGATGCAACAAGAGGTAGTAATATATGATGACCTTCTCATTGTATGCTTTTCAAAACTGGAGCCATATGGTACTTCCTAAAGCTTGAGAGTTAATTTCCTTCTGTGAGCTTGGCAAAGCCCCCAGAATCATAATTTTGATCGTTCACGTTTTAGACATATTTTAATGACTCTTATCAAAGCTAGGAGCCCTAGATTTCCATTCTCCTCTTCCCAGAGTCTGTATGTATGCAGGACCCAAAATTGTAGCGGTGTCCTCAGTTTGTCAATGTTCCATTCCGTAGAATAACACTGCCCACTGCTTGTGAACCAGCTTCTATGAGGAAAGCAACAGGTCCTAGGCTGGGTTCCTGGAAACACTTTGGGTATCATTAACACAGATAAAGTTTATTATTTGTTCTTTAGTTGTGAGATTTCAAACATAATAAAATGGAATTTGTCTTTAAAAATGACATTTCTGGGTAGAAGAAGAACATGGCACCCACACCAACAACATCGATCCCCTGGCACTCCTGAGCAAAAGTTCACGATGCAGGAATTAGACATGGTCTTGAACTGTAGGATCTGGTCCACTTTGTGTGTAGGGAGATTGTCCCACTTAATTCATTAATACCAAAGGAAAAAAGCTTTATATTAACAAGCTTAAACAGGGTGATAGTCATGCCCACTCTGCTGCTGCTGGCTTCACAGCTGAGGGGTGGAGACTTATCCTGGCGGGGAGGAAGCAGGGCATAAGTAATTTAACTTGGACACAGCTGTGTACTCCCAAACACCTCCTGCTGCTGGCAGTCTTTGGTGGCTGAATCTCCAGTCCAGGGAAAGATTTAATCTCACTCTAAATAGGACCCTACAGCTGTTCGTGCATGCAAATTAGGCGTCCAGCACCGCCATCTTGAAACTTCCCTGAGGGTGGGGGTGGACACTCCTTTGTCAAAAGTGAAACCAGACCCATCAATTACCCACCCATTAGGGACCTCAGTCTGAACAATCAGAGCAGCTCTAATTGCTCTGTGTCCTGACTGTCTGCCCAGGGGACTGTGTGGGACTGGGAACCCTCTCTACTGCTCATGGAACATGCAAATGGTGGCTTCCTGTCTGCCCTCTTACACACCTGAACTGGAGGAATCTGTGATCAGAACTCTGCTCAGTAGGGCATATTTACCCAAGGTGGCCACTTGCTGCAGTTACTACAAAAGCTGCCTGAAACTCTGGAACAAGGCAGAGACTAGCATCAGCCTCAGGAACCTTCAAACAAAAGGGGCAGCCTGGGCTCACTTTCAGCCTCTGATTTCTGTGCATAGCCAAGACTCCATAGGTCCGGAGCTCTTCAGGTGGGACTGGGCTTCCACACCCTCTAGTGGTTGCATTTGAGACCTACACAAACACTGGTCTAGTCCAGCTGGAGTCTTCTTCACACCTGCCTTTCCTTGCTGGGACTGTGACAACCCCACAGAGCATCTCTCAGCACCACTGAACATCACAAGACATCCAAGAGTGGGGAAACAACGATCCCGGGGAAGCTAACTTCAGGCTGGCCACCCTCCTTGGAACAGTCACAGTCCCATACATCTACACCAAGATCTACTAGACTCCCAAAAGCTCCTGAGTCCCCAGCTTAAGAAGCTCAGGAGTTTGGTCAGGCAGAAAATAATCTGCCCAAGAGTGCATCTCAGGTGGCACTGAACTCTATTCTCACAGGAAGCAGGAAAGGGCAATGTCTTTTACCTATCTACAGCAGAAAAATTTGGCAAGACCCTCTGGGAGAACCCACAGCCATGGGAGATTATCAAACTTCATCTCCTCCAACAAGTTCAACTGGGAAGAGTTTCCAGCTAGATGTCAGATATGAATCCACTCCCCCCATGGTACACACTGACTTAGGGGTCAAAACTCAGAACCTTCCCAACTCCCTTCTTTGTGTGTGGTGGTTGTTGTTGTTTCATATTATTAACTTTTTTAATTATTAATTTTTTAATTTTTAAAAAAATGTTTAATGCTTTTTATCTCTATTGTTATTACTCAAATTGGTGTTCTTGGATGTACATATATTTTTTGTCCATTTGCATGTATGGTGGTTGGTTTCTACTGTCACTGTGTCTTCTTGAACTGGACTACTTTCTCCACAGCATTGGAGTCTGACTGGGGAAGCTCTTCATGATAGCAATCTAGCCCTCAGTCTCCTTGGGTCGAACAGAACTACATTCCATACTAACCTCTTCTTCCCTGTACTCTGGCAGTTTCTAAACTATGTGATGTTCTCTCTCATCCTCACCCAAAATTTTACCCCACTCACATCTCATTTCTATCTTTTCCATATTCTAAACTGAATAACCTATACCATGCTAATACCCTGTAGTTCTTTATTCTAAGTCATGACTTCCACACTACCTCCCTACCTCACTTCATTGGCTTTCTAGACATTACTTCTCACCACTTACAGAGGCTCTGCTTACCGAAGAAAAGGTCATTCTTGAAAACAGGTATTTGCTGGCTATTGTGAGAGCTCTCATGGAAGAAAACTGCTCCTATAGGTGCATCATTATAACTTTTTTAGTTGAAACTGTCTGGTATATGCACCTATAGGCTTACAATTCTTCACTGATTGGACTGGCAGCTATTGATCAGTGCTTCCCAGATAGCACCCCATCCCAATGAAGCAAAGACTTAAGAAGCTCCAATAACCCCTACAAGAGTAATGTATGACGGTCATCAAGCCACACTGCCTATATCTGAAAATGAGGAAAAGGGGAAATAATTCACCTCCTCAACCTCCCAGCTCTCCATCCTAGGACTCCATGGTAGGGATCCTAGATGAAAACCTAGAAACAAATGTATCAACATTATGATTAGTAACTCAAAGAGTTGAAAGAAGAATTAAGGAAAGAGATCAGAGACCTGTTTCAAGTGATGAGAGACAACTTTTATAAGGAAATAAGGGAACAATTCCATGAAATGAAAGATCATATTTATAAATAGTCAGACACCCTGAAAATAGATCTAGCAGAGCTATCAGAACTGAAAAACACAGTCAACCAAACCAAATCTTCACTGGAAGATACTAACACCAGAGTAAACTCCACTGAAAATAGAACTTCAGCTCTCGAAGAAAGTACATCAGACAGTGAAGACAGGCTAAGCAATGTTGAGTTCAAGGAGGACAAACAAGAAAAGAAACTTATTGTACATGACCAGAACTTCCAAATAATGTTTGATGAGATGAGAAGAAATATCCTGAGAGTAATTGGGCTTGATGAAGACATTCTAGCTAATTGGACCCAAAAATACACCAAAAAGATAATACATCATGATGAAGTAGACTTCATTCCAGGAAAATAGGGCTGCTTCAACATACACAAATTAATAAATGTAATTCACCACTTAAACAGAATTAAAAATAAAAATCACATAATCATCTCAGTTGATGCAGAAAAGGCCTTTGATAAAATTCAACACCGTTTTATGCTCAAAACTCTGGAGAAGATAGGAATCAAGGGAACATATTTTAACTATGTCAGATCCATTTATGGCAGATGCATAGCCAACATTATGCTCAATGGAGAAAGACTGAAAGTATTTCCACTGAATTCAGGAACAAGACAAGATTGTCCACTTTCACCACTCTTATTCAATACAGGCTTTGAAACCCTTGCCAGAGCTATCAGACAAGAGAAGGAAATCAAAGGAATTCATATAGGTAAAGAGGAAATCAAGTTGTCTCTATTTGCTGATGACATGATCCTATAACTAGAAGACCCAATAAGCTATACCAGAAGACTTTTAGAGCTTGTAAGTGATTTCAGCAAAGTGGCTGGTTATAAGATCAACAACAATAAATCATGCGCTTTCCTATACTCCAGCAACAAGTCCACAAAAGAAGAAATCAGGAAATCTATCCCATATACCATCTCCTCCAAAAAAATAAAATACTTGGGTATAAATTTTACAAAGGATATTAAGGACCTCTACAATGAAAACTATCAAACGTTAATTAAAGAAATTGCAGAAAACCTGAGTAGATGGGAAAACATTCCATTTTTGTGGTTAGGCAGAATCAATATAATCAAAATGGCCATTCTACCCAAACCCATATACATATTTAATGCAATACCTATCAAGATACTAATGTAATTCTTTTTTTTTTTCAGTAGACAAATTTTATTATAGAAAGTAAAGCACAGGGAAAAGAGCAGACTTCCCCCAGAGTGGGGGAAGGGGACAGAGCCCTAATGTAATTCTTAACATATACAGAAAAAGCAATTCTCAAATTTGTATGGATAACTGAAGACCCAGAATAGCCAAAATATTACTTAGCAAGAAGGAGGAAAACAGGTGGTATCTCAATTCCTGACCTGAAATTATACTATAGGGCTATAGTAACAAAAACAGCATGGTATTGGTATCAAAACATAATTGAAGACCAATGGAATAGAATAGAGGTTTCTGAAATGAACCCCTATACCTTCAACTCTCTGATATTTGATAAAGAAGGCAAAATCATAGTGTGGAAGAAAGATAGCCTGTTCAACAAATGGTTTGGGACAAACTGGACAACCATATATAGACAACTGAAATTGGATCCTTACTTTTCACCCTACACAAAAATTAAATCAAAATGGTTCAAAGATCTGGATATTAAACCAGCAACTTTATAATTGTTGAAAAAGAAGTAGGATCAATACAACATGACATAGGAATCGGCACCACCTTTCTTAACAAGACTCCCATGGTGCAAGCATTAAAGTCAAGAATAAATGGATGGGATGCACTTAAACTAAAAAGCTTTTGCACAGCTAAAGATTTAGTCAAGAGTCTCAAGAGAGAACCTACGGAATGGGAGAAAATTTTTAGCTGCTACACCTCAGACAGAGGGCTAATATCCAGAACATACAAAGAACTCAAAAAACTAAACACCAAAATCACAAATAATCCAATCAATAAATGGACTATGGAATTAAAAAGAAACTTCTCAGTGAAGGAAGTACACAAAAGCCCATAAACATATGAGAAAATCCTCTACATCACTAGCAATCAGAGAAATGTAAATCAAAACTTCACTGAGATTCTACCTCACTCCAGTCAGAATGGCAAAAATGAAGAATACAAACAAGACAGGTGTTGGAGGGGCTGTGGGA
This sequence comes from Aplodontia rufa, assembly GCA_004027875.1. NCBI lineage: Eukaryota > Metazoa > Chordata > Mammalia > Rodentia > Aplodontiidae > Aplodontia > Aplodontia rufa. The sequence continues at coordinate 11,536 of PVKS010031799.1, forward strand.
AAAGAGGAACACTGTCACATTGCTGGTGGAACTGGAAAATGGTACAGCCACTCTGGAAAGTGGTGTGGAAACTCCTCAAAAAATTAGGGCTGGAACTGCCTTGTGACCCAGTTATCCCACTCCTGGGTATTTTCCCAAAAGAGTTAGAATCGACATGTTATAGAGATACAGCTTCATCAATATTTCTAGCAGCTCAATTTACTATAGCTAGACTATGGAACCAACCCAGATGCCTCTTGTTGGATGAATGGATTAAAAAACTGTGGTATATGTATACAGTGGAATACTACTTGGCTGTTAGAGAAAATGATATGATGGCATTTGTAGCCAAATGGATGGAGATGGAAAAAAAATATGCTAAGTGAATAATTCCAAACTCAGAGACTCAAGGGCCGAATGTTTTTTCTCATGTGGAAGCTAGAATACAATTGGAAACAGTATGATAGATTGCTAAGCTAATAATAACGTCAACATGTATGAACTTTTACCCGAACAGGGGGAACTTTACCTTGAATGCTGGGAGACGTAGGGAGGGGGCAGGGAAGGGAGAGGGAATAGGAAAGATATCAAGGAGACAAGAGGGAGGGGAATATGGGGGAATCAACTCAGGGAAGCTTTCAACTTCCATGAGAAGTCTATTTAACATGGGGGTTTAAAAGGGGGAAACATGGAAACATGGAGAACCCAAGGGGGGAAACCATGGAATGGCATCAGCCTTGGCCTGCTGTCATTATACATTTTTTCTTGATTGTTTGACAATGATTCCCTCCTAATTGTAAGTCCATATTTAATAAATAAAAAAATGACATTTCTGGCATGATCATGTTATAATTTTGAACCTATCTACAATTTTGAATTTCTGAAATGAAATATATGGTCATGAAAAGTAAAAAAGAAATCAGTAAAGTCACTTTAAAAATTTCTAACCTTTTCTCTGAATAGCTTGTATATAAAAAATAATTACTATTCTTCCAAAGTAATATTACTTGATGGTTTATTAAATTACTAATATATGTTAGAAAGTTTTATTGAATTTTTTTTGTGTATTTTGAGGATTCAGTTAGAACAAGATAACATTTTTAAAGCCTATTACCCTAGATTGCTCAATTCTAGCATGTCTAACTAAGAGCTATAAATAGATTCAAAAGGGGGAAAAAAAGAATTTTCCTCCCTTTCCAAAGTATAATTTGAATGTTTTCTCCAAAACTCATGTAGAAATTTAGTTGCCACTATATCAGTATTAAGAAATGAGCCCTTTAAGCGGTGATTAAGACATGAAGGCTCTGCCTGTATATATGGATTAATGCTATTATCATAGGAGTGTGTTATTCAGAAAGTGGGTTTATTGTAAGTCAGAGTCCTTTTAGCCATCTCTCTTTTCCTTGCTCTTCTGCCATATTGAGAAGGCCCTCACCTTGATATTGCACTTCTCAGTCTCTAGAGCTGTAATATATAAATTTCCTTATGAACTACCCATTATGTGGTATTTTGTTATGGTAGCAGAAAATGGACTAAGAAAGTCCAATAAAAGTAATTTTGAGAAGTACATTGACAACAGTACTTCGGGGCTAGGAGAGTCATGAGCAATTAATTCTGTTGTGCTGATCTGGAATTAAGCAGTCCCTTCCACAAGTTCCTCTGCTTCAAGAATAAAAGTGTCCTGGAAATCTTTCCAGGAGGTTTCTACATTGTCAGCTTATACTGAAAACCTTACACCCAGGAATTTATTCCCCTTCATATCAATAGCCAGAAGTACTTGTAAGAGTCATTTGCCAAACTGCTTTTGATGTTTATTCCAGAAAACTACTTCTGACACCAGACTTATAGCTGGAGATTTGAGGAATCCATGAGTGAAATGCAAAGATTCTCTGTTATTAATGAGGCATAGTGGCTCTTGTTAATTCACATTGATACCATCATTATCAGAATAAAGGAAAATGGAGCCACCTGCTGAGATATCAAATATATATATATATAAATTCTATTATATATATATAAATTCTATTATACATAATCATAATATATACTATATAATACTATATATGTATAATTCAAAGATATATATTAAAATATATAACTTCTATATATATAATTATATGTAATTATGTATAATATATAGATATTATATATATTTATCTCTAGGAATTCAATCACGAATTACTCTGAAAATAAAGATGTACTGTGGAGAGTGAGAATATAGCAGGTCTCTGAGACTTTCTAATTCATTTCCCAAGGACAGACCAAATGCAGTTATGAATGGCACCAATTGACAAGCATATTTTAAATCTAGAGAAAATCATGTTAAAATGATTAATTTGTGTACTGATATTTTGACAGTCTTTGTAAATGTCCTTGATTGTGCTTTAATCATCCTAAAAACTATTCTGATTATACAAGAAATTTTTAGCTGGGAAAATGCACAGACAATTAGGTGACTTTTGTCATTTCTTATTAAGGACATTCTGTACACTCAAAATTCAATTTCTTATTTTAACAGAATGAAAACCAAATTCCAATTTTACTCTTTTTATATCCCCCACATATCATTTTATGATTTAAAAAACTGCACATCTTTATTTTATCTTGTAAATAAATCTATTGATGCTGAGTCAAATTTGTTAGCATTTTAAAACATTCCATTATTTCTTTCAGATAATTATTTAGAATAATAAATGAAGGGAAATAAAGCTTACTTTCCCACAGACCTTCTGCGGCTTACTGTACACTTTCTTTGACCATCTTCTTTCACATTCTGGTATGACCAGACGATTGTAAGACACAAATACATTCCCTTTTTCTTGGTGCCATCTAACTGTGTATCTCCAAACAAGATAGCTTGGTTTTACCAGCTTCAAAACTCATACTATGGAATTATGCATACATATCTGTTGACTCTTACCCTTTTATTAGCCTTGAGTTTATAAGATTCATGCATGTCATTAAACATAACCAAAGTTCATTCACTATCATAATATAAGTTGAATTTCCCTTTTCAAGGACCAGAAAGGTTTTACATTTTGGGCTTTTCCCCAGATTTTGGAATATTTGCATATACATAATGAAATAACTTGGGATCCAAATCTGAAAAGAAAATTCATTTATTTTCCACCCACCTTATAAATATAGCATGAAGATAACTGTAAACAATATTTCTAGTATGCTTATTTTTTGACTGCTACCCACCACATGAGGTCAGGTGTAAAAATGTTCAATTATGGTGTCATGTTGTTGCTCAAAAAGTTTCAGATTTTGGAACATTTCAGACCTGGAATACTTGGATTAGGGGTGCTCCACCTTTATTAATTGTATGATGGAACCAACATTTTTGCCATCTTAATGTTGATATCAAACTGTTTCAGTTTTTTACCTTTAGAAGCGTTACTTTTATAAACATTCTTGGAAAATGTATCTCCAGTTTCTCCAGGTAAAATCACCTGCAGATGGAATGTCTTGGCCATACATATGTGTATCTTCAACTTTAATGGGTTGGGTAAAACTATTTTTGCAAAGTGGTTATACCATTTAACTTTTACAAGCAATATACAATCCTTTCCACTGCTCTACACTCTCATCAAGACTTAGTGCTGTAAGACTTCAATTTGAATTTTAAAAGGCAATAGTGCTGTTTAAAAAAAAAAAAAGACAGAAAGAGGGGACAGTGAGAGAGAGGGACAGTGAGAATCAATTTTTATTTCGTTTTCCACATAGGCTTTCATTGCTCTGAGACTTCGTTCTGTACGTGGTGCTGATGTTTGAACTCCTGTACTTGTGCATGCCAGGCAAGCGCCATAACCACTGAGCCACTGCTCCAGCCCAATAGTGCTGTTTTTAACTGCAGGGATAACCATAGTCCTAATGAGTCCTGTTTGACACTTTACCTTAAGATTACTCAAACCTTATTGGAAAACACACTCACCCTTCCCTCCTCCCTCATTCCTCTGAAACCTTGGTGTCTATCTCCTACCACCCTGGGGCATGCCTCCTCTTGATCTTCCTTTTTTATTCCCCTCTCCTCCTTTCCTTACCGCTTTTCCATTGAACTGTTGCTTCTGGAACCTTCTCTTTATTGAACATTCTTTTACAGTTGAATTCTTTGCCTAACTCCATGTCTTTTCAGAAGCTACTTTTTAATGTGTTAATTATAGCTTTTGTTCTCTTAATTTCAAAAACAGGTAAGTGGAATCCAACTCATGTCCCCAGATTATCTCTGATTGGACATTCTAATAATAATGGTATAAATCGTGTTCACTACCACTGTAAGGAGAATAGTCTCTTCCAGAAGCCCCTTAGATTATTGTGGTATTTTTTTAAACTGTGTGACTCACATGATCCCTCCTCTGCTCATAGCTCATTGAACTAAGTATGGTAATTGACCCAAGGTTAATCAATCTATAAATGGACCATTAACTCAGGATATGGCATGGTTCTGTGAGAAAAAATAACCAGCCACACACAGAAATCAATTCAAAATGGATTAAAGACTTAAATATAAGCCCCATAACTATAAAACTACTAGGAGAAAGCATAGGGGAAAACCCCATGATACCGGTCTGGGTAATAGTGTTTTGGATATGGTAGCAAACCACAGGTAAATGGGTTTACATTCAATTAAAAAGCTTCCATTCAGCAAAGGAAATAATCAATCCATAGTGCAGAGACAACCTAAGGATATATTTATAAACCATACATTTTACAAGGATTTAATATCTAAAATATAATAGAAACTCAGTCAAACAGTAAGACAATAACTACATATAATTATATATGACATATATACATACATGTGCATATATATGTATGTATATATATGTGTGAATATACTTACTTACACAAACAATGGAATACTACTCAGCCCTTAAAAGTAAAGATAATCTTGTAATTTGTGACAACATGAGTGAACCTGGAGGAGATTACATTAAGTGAAACAAATCAGGCACAGAAAGATAAAAGTTTTGTCATCACACTAATAAGTGTATCTAAAAAAGCTGAATTCATAGAAACTGAGGGAAGAATGGGGTTATCAGAGGCTTCAGGTGGAAATGGAGGTTGGGGAATGTTAGCCAAAGGTTACAAAATTTTAGTTAGGAGGAATAAGTTTAAGAATTCTATTTTACAGTATGGTGATCATAATTACAACCAATGTATTATAGTCTTGAAAATTGCTAGGAGATTGATTTTAAGTATCTGATCATAAAAAATAGATTAGTATATAAAGGTAATGCATATGCAAATTGGCTCAATTTAGTCATTTCACAGTGTATACTATTTCAAACATCACATTGTACACAGTGTGTGTGCATGTATATATGCAATCTTCATTCATCAATTAAAAATATATTGATTAAAAAAAGATGAACCAGGTCAGTTTGATTCTCTTAGGAATTTTAAAAGTGAAACTAAAAATTTCATGAAAACAAGAAATTTAGCAGTAGAAACAGGAAAGAAAAAAATTCATGCTGCAAATCGGACATATAAGGAGGGGAAAAAGCATAAATAAGTAGACATTATGAACAAAAAGTAGAGGATACAGGCAATGGGTGTTGTCATATAATGACATCTGACCCCTGAGACCTGGCAAGGCCTGGCTATGATTATGATCCTGGATGCCCATGAAGAGTCTCTCTTCATTGATTTCTGCCCTATCCACAGTCTTTGGTAAACCTTCTACTTCTTACCAGGAGTAGTGGTGCATGTGTGGAACCCCTGCTACTTGAGAGTTGAGGCAGGAATATCACAAATATGAGGCCACTTAACAAGACCTTATCATAAAATAAAATAAAATAAAAAGTAGCAGGGGTGTAGTTCAGTTGCATGTTGCTTGCTTAGCATGTGCAAGGTCCAGAACTGACACACACAAAAAAACAAATAGAAAAACATAATTTTTCATTTCCTGTGATAAATTCAGAGAATGAATTTTTTTTTATGTTGCAAGCCAAAAGCTGATTTAGAAAAATTCTAAAATTGTTATATTATTTCTCACATGGAACTAGAATCCGTGTTTTTCCTCTTTAGCCTCTTGGCCTTTAAAGAGGCTCACCTCCAAGTAGACCTGCACACAGCCTCCTCTTGCTCTTATAATTTGTATTTGTTTTCAACACATAAAGGTTGTTATGTTCAGTTTGTTAATGGAAACATCAGCTGTTATGTTTTTACAATTTTATCCATTAAGTTTATCAGAAGAAACTATTTTTATGGAAAACACTACTAAGAAAGATGTAGCACTGCATGTTCCCAAATGGGAGTATTTGTGTCTTCACACATCCTGATGAACAGCACCACTGAAGCTGAGGGACAAAAATACAACAGTGGAGATAAGATTGGGTAAAAATAAAATTTAAAACATGTGATCCTGGAAAGACAACAAGGATGGCTTAGTTTAAACATAAGCCAGAGAGCCATCCTCCTAGGATACTTGGAGATGTAGGGAGGGGGATTGGGATGGGGGAGGGTATATGAAGAACTCATAGGAGACTGGAGATTGGGAAGATGGGGGAACCATCCCAGAAGCCGATGTCATTCCTCCATGAACTACCCACTTAACGCATGAGCTCTTCTGGGGGAAACTGCAACAGGTGAAACCCAAGGTGGTCATCCATGTTTTGGCTTTTCCCTTGGATAACAAAGTTTATATCCATTGATTGCTAATGTTTTGATAATGTTTCCCCCTCAACTGTATTTCTATATACTTCTAATAAAAAAAAAACATAAGCCAGGCACTGAATAATGACTTAGATGTAAAACCATCCTTTCTTTGATTATTAACACAAAATAGACACACTCTAGGTTGGTGTAGTAGGATCTTTTCCAAACATCTTCTTCCAACTTTGTGTTCTCATAGTAACCACGATGTTATGGATTTATTAGTTGCTGAATTGATATAATTCTTATGGGCAAAAACTCTTTAGGAAGAGATCAGGTTAGCTAGCCTAAAGCAGTTACAAATGGGAAAAATTGCTCAGCAAATGAGGTGACAGGGTAAGAGAGCTGAGGTGACTTACTTGAGGTCACTTAGCATTTGAGGAACCAGGACCCATGTTCAGATGTTGTCTTCTTGCTCATTCATTGATAACTTCTTCCAAAAGAAGTTCAAATATTCCTTTCCTTTTCCAAGTCCTTGTTTTGTCTAGTTTGAATTTGGCTTTTATGATGTGTTATGGCACCTTCTGTGTCCTCTGATCATTGAGGGCAAATAGAACCATGTATCTTGTGGAAGGTGCATGATGTGGTGAGAGAACAGAGCAACACAAGTGGAGGGAAGGATTCAGGATAGGGAGTGTGAGAGGCAGAGAAGCAGGGATGGGAGGAAGAGCTGCCAGGGAATAGGCAGGAGGTACTACCAAGAGGTGGCCCACTTTCTAATTTTTCTTAGGCCTTCTATTTGCTAAAACGAAGCCAGTCTGGTTTTCAAGGTATGCTAATAGAAAAGGGCAATAAAAAATAGATGACGCTATTATGGAAGCACATGGATTTTGTAAGATGTGAATGATGAGATTAGGAAAGTCAAAATAAGATCTAAGTTTTATGTTTTAGGAGATAGAAAAGGAAATGGAAAGAACAGTCAATATAGAAAAAAAGAAAAAGATAAAGGTAAATCATATGCCTTCGTTGAAAATACTAGTATTTTTGTACATTTTTGTTTTAATGTTTAGCTTAACCAAAAAATAGGAATTATGGCAATTTGGGAAGCTGGATAGGAAGCTTACCCTGAAGATAGGAAAACGTCAATTCTAACATGCTGCACAAGGTGATAATTTCAAAACACAATCAGATCATGTTGTCATCCCCCATTGTTACTAAAACGCCCAAATCCTTAACACACATGCAAGACTTTGCCTCATATGGCTTCAGTGTAATTATCTAACCTCCCATTCATATTCCATCAATTTCCTCCCTCCACCCTCAAATGCCCACAAGCCATGAAGACCAACCTGACCTTCTTTCCACCCACCCATCACCATGCTCTTTCCTATCACCAGACCTTTGCATGTGTTCTTTACTCCGCCTTAACACGCCTCCCTCCACCAGAAGCCCACCTTCACCCAGTCAGCTCTTACTCATCTTTCATCTCTCACCCAAAAGGCCAATATCTCAGCAAAGACATTCCTGGCTTGCTGGGCAGTAGTTTATACTGAGTCACATCCTTGTGGTTCATGTATGTTTCTTTTATGAAAATGATTTGTGCTTCTTTTATGTCATTAAATGGTGTATTGCACATAGTGTGTGAGCATTTCAATGGGTGCATGGCCCCCACTCAACTTTAAGTTCAGACAGTCAGCCCTTACTTCTCTCTGCTCACCAGTGTTTTACCAGTGGCTGCCACATGCCTCCTACAATCTTGTCATGTCATGAAAAAGTTGTTCAATTAGTTCTAAATGTTATGGACCAGCTAAAATAATCTACAAAATAAAATTTGAAATATGTTTTTCCTAATATTAGGAATGGAATAAGGTGAATCATTGATCTTTATATGTACTTTTTATGACTACATTATAGTTTTACATAATGATGGGATTAGTTGTCACATATTCCTAGATGCCCACAAATGAGCAATACAATTTGTTCAATATCCTCCTCCACTTCCATCAACCTCCCTCTGCCCATCCCCTGATCCCTTACCTTTCTTCTGGATTCTATATTGTTCCTAAAAAAACACAAATACAGTGGCATAACTCTTATACCTATGAAGAACATTTTTATATATAAGGCTATAGTATATACAAGTGACATTTATAACTGCTTGGAATGTACCTTGCTTTAGCTCAATTCCAACACTTCCCCTTCTCCTCCCTTCTTATCCTCCCTTGTTATTCTTCAAAATATTTGACAATGGGATTAAACATTTATGTTCTTGTACAGATATGCAGCATAGCTTGTTCAAACATCTGATGAAGTATCATGCAACTATATCTCATAAATATTAACACTTTGCATTTCTGTTCTATGGATCTAATGCATGAGTTTGTCTACTTTATTCCCAAGCCTCAGTTTAGGTTCAGCCTCCACAAACAAGGGATACCATTCAGCCCTTGACACTCTGGGTTTGGCTAACTTTGCTCAGCATGATTTCTTCCAATTCCATCCATTTACCTTCAATAGATGCAATATCATTGTTTCTAATGCCTGAGTAGAACTTAATTGTGTATATATAACAAAGCTTTTGGATCCATTCATCCAGTGAGGGGCACCTGGGATGGTTCCATAAGTTACCTATTGTAAATTGAGCTGCTATTAACATGGATTTTTCCATGTCATTGTAATGTGCTGATTCTAACTCCTCTGGGAAAATACCCAGAAGAGGGATAGTTGGGTCATATGGTGGATGCAACCCATTTTTCTTTGAAGAGTCTCCACAATGCTTTCCAGAGTGGCTGCACCAGTCTTCAAAACCACCAAGAGTGTTCTAGTGTTCCTATTTCCCCACAATCCCTCCAGCATTTGTTATTATTTCTATTCTTCATATTTGCCAGTCTGACTGGAGTTAGGTGAAATCTTAATGTAGTTTTGATTTGCATTTCCCTGATTGCCAGTGATTTAGAACACTTTCTCATGTATTCATTGACTTGCTCAATCAATGTCCTTTGTTAAGAAGTTTCTGTTTTGCTTTCTGGCCCATTTATTGATTGGATTGTGTTTTTGTTATTGAGTTTTTTGAGTTCTATATAAAGTTTGGATATTAGTCTTCTGTCAGAGGGATCATAGGGCATGATTTTCTCCCATTCTGTACGTGGTCTCTTGACTACTTTGACAATTTCCTTGGCTGTACAGAAACTTTTTAGTTTAATGACATACCACTCATTGACTTTTATATATATATGTGTGTGTGTGTATATATATATACACACACACACATATATATATACACATATATACATTTTTTTTTTATTCGTTCAACATAGTCTTACAAAAAAAATGCAACACTTCACAAATTTGCTTGTCATCCTTGCACAGGGGCCATGCTAATCTTCTATATATTGTTCCAATTTTAGTATATGTGCTGCCGAAGTGAGCACCCACTCATTGACTTTTTTTTTAATTTTTATTTCTGAACAACCATACATATTTTTTTATTAATTTTTTTATTTTTGAGCAACCTTGCAAGATTTTAACAAAACAATATAAAATGTGTATAAGATGTGTATATATTCTGGACATTGCAACTACCCCCAGGAGTGCCCCCCCAATTACCCTCCCTTATCCCTCCCTTCCCCTTCCCGTTATAACTCTAAAAATAGTATTAAATTGTAAAGCATTACACCTTATCTGAATTTAACTCATGTTACTAGACCACCTTTCTCATTGTCCAGGGTCTAGTCCCCACCTCCACAGATGAGTGGAGACATTTGACCCTTGGTTCTCTGGGTTAAGCTGATTTTACTCAGCATAATTTCTTCCATAGCCATCCATTTGCCTTCAAAGGCTGCAATATCATTGTTTCTAATTGCTGTGTAAAATTCCACGGTATATATGTACCACAGTTTTTGGATCCATTCATCTAATGAGGGACATCTAGGTTGTTTCCATAGTCTAGCAATAGTAAATTGAGCTGCTATGAACATAGATATTGCTGTGTCACTGTAATGTGCTGATTCTAAATCCCCTGGAAAGATACCCAGGAGTGGAATAGCAGGATCGTATGGTGGACTCATCCCTAGTTTTTGAGGATTCT
>PVKS010031800.1:0-23129 GCA_004027875.1 Aplodontia rufa
CAGTTGATCATGGACTGCAACCTATAAAACAGTGCAAAATAAATCTTTTTAAAATTAATTATCTCCAAAAGTACCTCCCAAATAAACCTTTTCTAAGTTAATTGTCTCAGGTATTTTGTTATAGTGATGGAAATCTGACTAAAATGATAAAAACAATGCAAAATAATATACAAATTATTTGTTAAAAATGTAAAACAAGGGAGTAGTATTAGTGTCTGATTTACTTTTTATTTGTAATCTCATTGACCATTATTTCAATTATTAATTATTTCAATTAATTTACTAATTATTTAGTAATAAGGTGATTTTTTTTTTAATTTTGCTTTTCTCTGAGTGCTTGCATTCCCCTGAGTCCTAACGCAGAAACCAGTTTGAGAATGACAATAAAATAACTATGGTTTGAAGAACACACTTTGCACCATGGCACTTGAAAGGTAAGCCTCTTTCATGTAAAAAGTTAATAACCAGGAGATGAGGGAAGATGGGAAGGAAAAGGAGGAAGGAAAATGGGGGTTCATGAACTGAAATCAAATCTATGCAAGCATGAGTTTGTCAGGATAAACATACATACCTTATAGTATAATTATAAATCTCTAAAAAAAGTTAATAACCACCAGACACTACTTTTAGCCATTCAAAATCATGTTTGAATGTTCTTAAAGTTATTGATGTTTTTCATTTTTATTTGATCTACATGTAATCCAAGTAAACATCATCATCTCATACTTCATGAATCCATCATGACTCTCAAGGGTTTCAATATATTTTAATAATCCAAAAAGTCTATCTGGTTCTCATCAACATCTGTCATGTTGCAAACTGATTAGAAACAAAGCAATGGGCAAGCTTTAACCATATTGGATAACAAAGCAAGCAATAAATTTTCATTTTCAAACCATTAGAAAATCAGTTTGTCCTTTATATAATGATTCTCCATTGATATTATTGGATCATAATTTTGAAAACAAAAACAAACATTTTTCCCGCATTCTTATTAATGCATTACAAAACCAAAATTTTATTTAACAGGATTGGATGTAATTACTGCTTATCAGATCAGATCATAACAAAAGATCCCAGTGCTTCCTGAAGTTGAATAATTCACCGAAATAAACTTGCGGATGACCTTCGTGTGTGCCCTGTTGACCAGACAAATTATTCTTTCTTTACTATTAATTTTGTGCTCCTTCTGTTTTTTCATTTTGTTTAATAATGTTCTCCTAATCTTCAAGATCTCCTCAGTTACTATTTTGATTATCAGTATTTTCTCATCTATCACAATTCTTTTCCTTCTTGTGATTTTTTACAATGATATAATGAGATAACTTGCTGACATTTTGAAGCTTCTGAGTCTTTCAATTATAAATTTGCATTATTGTCTTCTCGTTATATTTGGATTTTGGTATAATTATTAAATAAGCACACAAAAATAATCTAAAATAGAAGATACACAAGAATGGTTCAAAGCATTTTAAAATGACTGCTCCAATATATTGAGATACACAAATGCATGATCAAGTTGTTTTATGACTACACATATTGATTCATGGAAAAATGTGAATTTTGTCACAGAAATGTTTCTTCATGTCATTTCACTGGTTGCAGTATGTTGTGGTTTAGACCCTACACAAAGGATAAATCTTACTTCAAGGGATACTCATCAAAAAGAAAAAAAATATGTATGGTGTCTTTATAATTATCAGAGGTGACTTATCTAGTCAAAATTCTGGGTGAGAAACAAATTCTTTACTTAGACACCGAATGACTGATAATTTCTTTTTCTAAGGGTTAACTTTGACTCTTCATATTTAAAGCCTTAATTTCCTTATTCCACATATCTTAAGTCTATGCACCATAAGACACTTTTTTATTTCACAGCAAAATATTTCTTCTGGCCCTTCTGCTGTTTTGTGTCAGCATGCTGAATGAACTAATGACAATGTGTGCTTGTATTCCTGGAAGCCATATTATGCTAGTAATGACTAAATATTTTTCCATCACTGCAGTTTACTCTGCTTTACATAAAATTATCTACTCTTATGTTTAAGATACCTCATTAAAGTGGTATGTGAATTTTTCATTTTTTCTCATGTATTTAGATTAAAACTGCCATCTTACCAGGTATATACTCTCTGTGCCTCTTGTTTTAGGTCTCCTTTAATTTATTTTGTAGTTGTATTTTGGATTAAATATGTTATTTTAATATTTTTCCTCTATTAACTTGGAAACTATGTTCTCTTTATCTATTTTTTAGCCATTAGTTCAGAAATGACAGTTCAATTTTAACCTATTATAATATTAGCTGGTATTTTTAGACTCTCCTCCCTAATGATACAAGTACCTTAGACCATTTTAACTCCATTTTCCCTATTCCTACTTTATATTGGTGCATATTTTTCTTCTTATAATTTAACTCTTGCAAAATAATATTGCAATGGTAAAAAAAAAAAAGAATAGTAAAAAAACATCAAATTTGGTTTTAGTTGTTAATTGCATTGAGCATCTTTCTTTTTTGGTTTGAGATAATGGATATTTTAATTCATCTGACTAAAATACTCAGTTCACTATTTGTATACAAACATTGTGTTTAATACCTTAAAAATAAGCAATATTTTTAAAGTGAGTTACAGGGATGGTGGTGCTGGTTACACAACATTATTAATATTTCTAAAACCACTGATCTATATGTTTATACATTGGTAAGATGATAAACTGTATTTTAATATTTTAAAAAATAAAAATGAGAAAAAAAGAAATTACAGTTCTAGCAACATCTAGATTTTTTATTGGTTCTTTTTAGTTGTATATAAATTAGGATTCATTTTGACATAATTATAAAAGCATGAAATATAATTTGGTCTACGTCAGTCAGCAGTATTTCTCCTTTCCTTCTGCTTTTCCTTTCCCTCTACTCTACTAATCTTCCTGCTATTTACTAATAGTTTTTTTTTGTAAATTAGTATCTTGTGGATATACATAATAGTGAGATTCACTGTGGTATATTCATATATGTACATAGGAGATTTGGGTCAGATTCATTCACTGCTCTTCTCTTATGCTGTCCTTACTCACTCCCTCTCAATCCCCTTCATCTAATCCACTGATCTTTCCTCTATTTTGATGAATTTTCCCTCTCTTCATTTTCCCGTTTCTCTCCCTCTTTTCATTTTACCCCCTCAAGTTGAACTAGCTTCCACATTCGACCTTTGAGTTTTTGAGTCTGTCTTCTTTCAATTAGCATGATGCTCTCCAGTTCTATCCATTTACCAAAAAATGATAGCTATAATGTAATATTTTATGGCTAATATTTCATTGTTCATATATACCATGTTTTCCTTATCTATTCATCTGTTGAAGGGCATCTAGATTGGTTTCATAGCTTAGTTATTGTAAATTGTGCTGCTATAAACATTTATGTGATCATATCCCTATATTATGCTGATTTTTAGATTTTTGGAAATATACCAAGGAATGAAATAGCTGGGTCATACAGTGGTTCCAGTCCCAGTTTTTGAGGAATCTCTACACTGCTTTCCAGAGTGGTTGTACTAATTTGCAGCCCCACCAACAATATATAAGTATACCTTTCTCCCCCACATCCTCACCAACATTTATTATTATTTGTATACTTCCTAATTGCCATTCTGATTGGAATGAGATTAAATCTAAATATAGCTTTGATTTTCATTTTCCTAATTCCAAGACATGTTGAACATTTTTTCATATATTTGTTGGCCATTTGTATTTCTTCTTTTGAGAAGTATCTGTTTAATTCTTTCCTCCATTCATTAATTGGTTTTCTTGTTTTTATGGTGTTAAGTTTTTTGAGTTCTTTATATATTCTAGATATTAATACCCTGAGGAGTAGGTGATAAATATCTTCTCTTATTTCGTAAACTCTTTCTTCATGCCCATGTTTCCTTTACTGTGCAAAAGCTTTTAAATTTGAAGCCAAATCACTTATTTATTTTTTTGTTTTATTTCTTATGCTTTGGGAGTCTTTTTAGGAAGTTCCCGTGCCAACATGTCAGAATATTGGGCCTACATTTTCTTCTGGCAGTTGAAGATTTTCTGGTCTAATTGCTAGGTATTTGATCCATTTTAAGTTGATTTTTGTACAGAATGAGAAATATAGGTCACACTTCATTCCTCTACATATGGATTTCCAGTTTTGCCAACATCGTTTGTTTAAAAGGCTATCTTTTCTCCAATGTATGTTTTTTTTAAAGAGAGAGGGATAGTGAGAGACAGAGAGAGAGAGAAACAACTTTATTTAGTTTTTCACATGGCTTTAGTTGCTCCAAAACTTAGTTGTGTACCTGGTGCTGGGGTTTGAACCCGGGTCCTCGTGCTTGCCAGGCAAGCGCTGAAACCGCTGAGCCACCGCTCCAGCCCCTCCAATGTATGTTTTTGCCACTAGTATCCAATAACTGTATTTATGTGGGTTTGACTCTGTGACTTCTATTATACCATATTGGTGCCAATACCATGCTATTTTTGTTACTATAGCTATTTTTGTTACTATAGCTCTGAGCTCCTTTCTTTTTGTATCTCCCATATTCCTTCCATCTGGGATCATCTTCCTTCATTTTAACTGAAGCTTTTGGATTTTCTTGTAATGTGGATCTGTTGGTGGAAAATTTGTCTTAAATATATGTATTTTAATTTTATCTGTTTTACCCTCGTTCTTGAAGGATGTGTTCCCTTGATATATATGTGGAATTGGTAGTTAATTTTCTTTGACCCTTTACATTTACCTTTACATCCTTGGTTTCCTTTCAAAAGGAAACTGGCTTCCATTATTATAGCTCGGAAACAAGTTGTCAGTCTAATTTTTGGAACTTTGAAAACAGTCTGTCCTGTCTTGTGTGTTTTATTTGGTGCTTGTGTTTCCTTTTAACTTCTCCTACTTCAGATTTGATTGGTTTCTTGTATCCACAAATTAATATTTATCATTACTCCTGAAAATTCCAAAAATATTTCTGATTAGTATTAGTTTTTATCCCTACAGAAAATTTCAAGCTTGGCTCTAATCTTTTTTGTCATGATAAACATGGTTATGTTACATGATATAACTGGTAATGCTACTATCTGGAATAAATCCAAGTCTATTATTCATCACTGTGTGCCTCTGTAGGACTCATTTAGGCCAGATGATCTTGTCCTTCAAGTTGTCTTTGTTTTTTGCTGAATACTGAATCTGTAAAACTATCCTTAGAAATTATTTGAGGTCTAAGTTGATATGACTTTCACTTAGAGAGGATTTTGTTTGCTTTTGACAAGTGCTTTGGGACACCAAAAAGTGAGATATTTGCCAACATGACAGGTGAGAATATTGAGCCCTTACAACAACCACTATTTATATTTTTGAAAATTTGATGAAATATTTCATGTCCATTAAAATTTTTGGAAAATGCTGATACAAAAGGAAAAGTCAAATAACAAATGGTTCAACCATTCAAAAATATCTGTTAAATATTGAGTATTTTACCAAATATTGAATTTAGCTGATAAACTGAAATAAGAGCTTCCTTGCAGTTAGTTACACTACCAGTTAGTAGTACAAGCAAATGTAGAACATTCTGCCCTGGTGTTGTGGTCTTTGCTATTCTGAATGGTTCCTTAATTAGGGTTAATGAGAAATGTAAGTGATATATAGTGTTCCATTTCTTCTACTCTTCAAGGCAATTTTTCCACTTGAAATTCATGTGTGTCTATATGTGTGCTCATAAAATTTTGAGATATTTTTCCTTATGCTTGTTAACACCATTTTCTTTTCCCCTCTATTCGGGCAGCTAAGAATTTGCTAGATGAACTGGTCACGGTAGAAGCATTGAACTAGACCCCAGAATAACAAGAGTGGACATTAATGGAATTGTTAAATGGATTTGTTAAATTCACAAATAATAGTCTTTAAGACACAGTTTTCAACTGCAAAATATAAGACTTCTGTTTTATTTGATTATTTGTTTTTTAAAGAGAAAGAAAGTGTTTTGAGACTAAACAGAGCTCTAAAGGAGAAAGGCATGGATTTTCTATAAAACACAATAGAAAGAAAATGCATGCTGTTTTAAGATTTACTTCTTGTCCAGAAGGAAATAAAATTCAACACTCCATTAGGAGAAGAGCATGCTGCCTCACAGAGGAGTTTGACAAGAAATTCCAGAGAATTTCTGGGAAAACTTGAATGTAGAGGTCATTTGCTCCTGGTTTCTTGGAGTGACATCTGGAAACCAATCACTGAGGCCCGACATCCCTCATGAAGCCAGAGGGACAGAACAGCAATGGCTGGATGAGCTGCTTACAGGAGTGGACAGAGGTGTTCCTGGGATTCTGCACCCACAGGACTGACACAGAGCTCCCGTGGAAGCAGTGCTTAGGCAAGGAGACTGTGCCTCTCAGAGGCTGCAGCAGAATGACACACAAGAAAAGTGAATGTTGTAGAAAAATAGATCAGGGGAACACAATAGAGCTCAAAAATGGATCCACATAATTTAATCAACAGATCTCTGACGGAAGAACAAAGGTATGCAAAAGAGAAAAGTATTTTCAACAAATGGTGCCAGAACAACTGAACATTCAACTGTGCAAAACTTCACCTAGACACTGACCTTGCACTCTGTAAAAATCAGCTCAAAACGGATCATATACTTAAATGTAAAACACAAAACTATAAAGCTAAAAGATAACATAGGAGAAAGCCTAGATGACCTTGGGTCTTGTAATGACTTTGTAGATAGGACACCAAAGGCAAAATCCATGACAGAATTAATAAGCTTGATCTCATTAAAAATACAAAACCTCTGCTCTGTGAAAGACAATGTCAAGGGAATGAAAAGAGTAGCCACAGACTGGGAAAGAATATTTGCAAAAGACATTATCTGGTAAAACACTACTCCCCCAAATACACAAAGACCTTTTTTTTTTAAGAGAGAGAGAGAGAGCGAGAGAGGAAATCAATTTTATTTATTTTTTTCAATCTGGCCTTTGCTTTAACAACACTTAGTTGTGTATGTGGTGCTGGGATTCGAACCCAGGTCTTAGTGCCTGCCAGGCAAGTGACGTAACTGCTGAGCCACTGTTCCAGCCCCCATAAAAAAAACTCTTAAAACTCAACAACAACAAAAAATGTGAACAACCTGATTACAGATACCTTACCAAAGAAGATATTTAGATGGTAAATAAACATGAAAATATGCCCAGTGTCATAAGTCATTAGGGAATTCAAATTAAAATAATGGTAAGATGCCACTACATATCTATTAACAATGATCAAAACCCAGAATACTGAAATCACCAAATGTTGGTGAGGATATGGAGCAATAGGAGAACACAAAATGGTATGGCCACCTTGAAAGTCATTTGGACAGTGGAATGAATCTGATCTAACTTTCCCGTGTACATATATGAATAAACCATGGTGAATCTCATCATTATGTATATCCACAGGACACTAACTAAATATAATAATAAAAACTGAAAGCAAATAGCAGAAAAATCAGTACAGTAGAGTGGAGGGAAGGTAAGGAGGGAGGAAAGGAGAAAAGGGAAAGTACTGGGGAATGAAGTAGAGCAAATATTCCATGCTTATGTCAAAATGGATGCTAATGTTATGTATAATTAAAAAGAATCAAAATTCTATAGTTTTGTCATTCTAGTGATATCTTTGTCATTCAAGTTATGTGGGATGTAATATATTTCTTAGAACAAGGAACATAAAAGTCATATCAAGTTAGGTTTAAAACTAAATTTTTGCCCTTAAATTTGAGAATTTGCATATGATTTGGAACTATTTGTAATCATTCACTCAGTGATTCATCTGTCAAATCAATAAATAAAGTTTTTTTAAATTCAATTTGACAGTTTCTTATAAAATGAAATGAACTCTTAGCATATGACCCAACAATTATACATTTTGGTATGCACCCAAAAGAGTTGAAAACTTATACCCACACACAAATCTTCATATGGTTGGAAGCAACAAAGTGTCCTTTAGTATGGACGTCTAAACAATGGAATACTACTTCATAATATGAACAAATGACACATCAAGCCATGAAAAGACATGGAGAAATCATAAATTCATATTAATTAATGAAAGAAGCCAATCAGAAAAGCCTTTTTTTTTTAAAGAGAGAGGGACAGTGAGAGAGAGAGAGAAAAAAGAGAATGAATTTTATTTAGTTTTTCATGTAGCTTTCATTGCTCCAACACTTGGTTGTGTACGTGGTGCTGGGGTTTGAACTCATGAACAAGCAAGCACAGTAACTGCTGAGCCACCAGCTCCAGCCCTCAGAAAAGTCATTATACTATATGATTCCATCTATATGAAATTCTGGAGAAGGAAAAACTATGGAAACATTTAAAAGAACAATGGTTGCCAGGGGTTTATGGAAGAGAAAGAATGAGTATGTGAAACAGAGGAGAATTTCAGGGCAGTGAAACTATTGTGTATGATGTTATAATGGTGGTTGCATGTCCTTATATGTTTATCAAAATCCATAGAATGCATAATATCAAGAACGAACTCCAATATAGCTTATAAACTTGGGTGATCTATGATGTGTAAATATAGGTTCATTGATTGTAACAAATGTACCACTGCGGTGCCAGATGTTCATGGAGCTGGAGACCCTGCACGGATTGTGTGTGTGTGCCGGGGTTTGTGGGAACACTCTGAACTTTCTGTTCAATTTTTCTTGTGAAAAATTTTACAACTGCTCTAGATAACAAAGTCTATTGAAAACAGCACCAACAGCAATAGTGCATGCGAACACAGTGCATTAGAGACTACTTCAGATGAATGATACTTGATGGAGTCCACCTTGAGGAAAGATTATGGACCAGGCACCCGTTTAGGGTGGTATCAAGGTTCCTTCTCCTTCCTCAACCTCAATCCCAGAACTCAGTTCATCTTCAGGGAGAAAGGGAGATGACAGAGGAGCTGAATTCTAAGGATCTTTCAAATAATGGAATTGGTTACCTAAGAGATTGAATCTCAAACTGGAGGCGACTCAGTTTACCTTGAGTTGGCAAGTCAACTCTTCTCATATCAGTGATGCTGAGATCTTGAGAGCCGAAGTAATTGAATGGAGATCAATTACTAGAGAAAAATAAAGATTAGGTTTTGTCACTCTGCACAGGCCACCCTATGTGCTTCAATAAGTTACATGTAAAAGCTTGATCGTAAAGAATTATAGCGGAAATGTACGGAGTTTATCTCCACCCCAGCAAACACCACTTGTGAAGCTACATTTGACAGGTGAGGCACTGAAGCACCTCCCTACCCGTAAGGGGGTACTCACTTCTTTCCTGTGTAGTATGCTATTGTCATGCACAAAGTGCACAGCAAACCTCTTTGGGAAGGCTACCTAACCTAAACTCAGAAGCCCAACCAGAGTTGATGTCTAGAGACACAGATGTCTCATGGCCAGTCAGACCAGAGATAGAAAAACACAGGGTAAGGAACCGGATATTGTCAGATCGTTCCTCTGAGAGCTTAAGCAAAGACAGGCTTCCAGTGGCAGGCTGGAGTGCAGCGAATTGGAACCTATCTCCTTCTGCATTTCCCTAGAGACAGGATGGTAATATAGCAGGGCCACAGTCTTCCTGCCTCTGCTTGTTCTCATCCCAAATGCACAAAAGAGACAGCTTCTGGGGACCCTTCTATGTTTGGACAACAAAAAGATCTTTAGATTAGATCTGTGCTGGGCGGGTAGGTGGGCTTGAATCTTTGAAAAGCAGGCGCTACTACTATGTATGAATTGTTGCTGTGATAACCAAAGACTTAGAAATAAAGAAAACTCATTTTAATCCAGGCAGATTGGAAGAAGGAAGGGGGCGTTTGGAAAATACAAATATATATATATATATATATATATATATATATATAGAGAGAGAGAGAGAGAGAGAGAGAGAGAGTATAAAAAAACAAAGCAAGAAAGGCTTGGTAAAGTGCCCATGAGGAGATGAAAAAGCCCTTTGTCTTCTCCAGTGGTTCTCTCTCCCTGGATCTTCTGCCAGAGGAAAATCCACCCAGATTGGCTACACCACTGAGAGCAGAGACAGAGATAGGAGCTATAATTGCTGTTTAGAGTAGTGCTAAATGCAAGGTTGGGTTTCACTTTCAGCTGAAGAAATCACCTTTTCCAAGAATTACTGAGAAGTACATACCCTCTGCGTATAGAAAATGTTAGCAATGGTAAAAGATCTTATGCTAAGGCACAGCTGGACTGGTATTTTTTTTCCTGCTTGAACATTCTTTTCTTTTTAATTTAGTTGTTGTACAATCAAAAATGTATCCAAAGTAACAATATTATATGCATATATTTATAAATTGGAATTATCCTCTTGATCCCTCCCTATACTCCCTCCTCCCCCTCCCCAAACAGCCCCCTTCCCCCTCCTTCCCTATGCATATATATGAATGCCCTAGATTATGTGTTACTATGCCTTTGCTGGGTCTAATACATGAGATTGACTACCTTCCACACAGGACCTGGGTCTAGCTCCAACCTCCACAGATGAGTGAAACATTCAACCCTTAATTCTCTGGGTTAGGCTAACTTCACTCAACATGATTTCTTCCATCGCCATTCCATCACCATCCATTTACCTTCAAAGGCTGCAATTTCATTGTTTCTAATTGCTGAGTAGAACTCCATTGTATATATACCACAGTTTTTTGATCCATTCATACAGAGAGGGGCATCTGGGTTGGTTCCATAATTTAGCTATTGTAAAATGAGCTGCTATGAACATAGGTTTTGCTGTATCGCTGTAATGTGCTGATTCTAAATCCCCTGGAAAAATACCCAGGAGAAAGATAGCTGGATCATATGATCAGTCCATCCCTAATTTTTTGAGAATTCTCCACTCTGCTTTCCAGAGGAGCTGTGCCAGTCTGCAGTTCCACCAACAGTGTGCTAATGTTCCTATCTCTCCACAACGATGACGGGAGTTTGAGGGGTAAAAGCTACTGTTCAAATGCGGGCAATATAACAAAGTGAAACAACAACTTTTTAGACAAATGTAATAATGAGTAAAGATACAAACTTATTGTTGAGAGCTGAGTATAATTTAACAGTGATAAGAAGAGAGTGGGCTGGAAGTATTGCTCAGTGGCAGAGTGCTTGCCTAGCATATGACAGGCCCTGGGTTTCAGCCACAGCACTGAGAAAAATTAATTAATTAATAAATCTATGAATAAACAAATGATGGAAAGATGCAATGGAAACATAGACCACAAGCAGTTTATCAGATGAAAAATGCTGGTGAAACTTTTTAAAAAATTAAAAATAGAATAAGAATGAATAAAGAAGTAGGATGTAGTAGTGAAGTAGAACTATGAAGGAAGCAGTGGTAAGTCTAATTTTTAAAAAAAATATTGGATAAATGCTCAGAAATAGAAGTAAAAGAAGATGGGAGATATGTGGACAAATATTTCAGAAATATCTTAGGGTGATACAAAAAAATGGTAGTTTATAATGGGAAGCAAATTGAACAGAAAATAGAGTGAAGGGTTGGTGAATTTTGGATCCAGTTTGCACAAATATTAATCATGGAAGAGATTCCAAAGAAAATCATTAACCACAACACTTTTCATCAAAGGAAAACTAAGAGAAATTATAGAAGCAGGATGCACAATAAGGAATGCCTAGTGAGGGATAGTGGAGTGGACTTGGGCAGAGAAGGCAGGCTCTGAACATTGAAGCATTGCTTGGCAAACAGTCCCTGGTGAGAGGACTCAGGGACTTTTATTCCATATCTGATAAGCATTTGATAAGCCTCAGGCACAGTTCTTTCCGGGAGAGCTCTGTAACAAATCAACCACATATCTGACTGAGAAATGTTTGAAAATAATATCTTGCTGCAGGTCTATCTCCATTCAGAGAAAAAACAGGGGACCCTTTGAAAGGATGACCTGACCTGAGCCTTGATAATCATTAAAACTTATAAAGACATTGGAGACAGAAATTTATTTAAACATCAGTGCCCATGTCATCCTGGGGTTGGACACATTCCACACGGAAAGAGCGTCCTCCTTTCCTTGCTTGAGTTACCTGTGACACAGATAACCATGGACATCCACCCTCACCATATGCTTGACCCAAAGAATGCCTATTTCTCCCTTTTTTCATGGAAGTGACCATGTTGGAAAACATGAAAGTTGTCCTCTGGCATAAGAGAAACCTAGAGGATCTTTGACTTTTTAGATATCGTGACCCATGACAAATGCCAATTCAATTGCCTCGGAGACCTTTGCTCCTCTCCATTTGGGCAAAGTGCAGCCCATCCTTTCCTGCTCCTGATAGGTGTTGAGTACCAGGCTCTCAAGTATCGTATCACCTCCTGGCCAGCTTACCCCATAGGCATCTCAGGAAGAACAATGATGACAATATTCATTGTTAAACTCCAGTTACCCTACACACAATAGATGCTCAAATTAGATTTGTTCTGGGGGAGCTCTCATCTTCTAACAAATGTCAAATGAAGCCCTGGAAAAAACTTTTTACCTCTTCCCTACATCTCTACAAAGACCTCTCTCTTCTAATTATTACCTATTTGCCTTCCTAGCCAGCCACACACACACTGTGGGCCATATACTCCCTTGCTCTTTACTCAAAGATTGACGCTGCTGGACTGTTTCAGCCAGATCCTCCTGGATTACCTCACTCAGGTTCCTTTGTCTGCTGGCTTCTGTTGGAACCAACTGACAGAGGCACTTTAAAGAGATTGAAGAGCTAAAGAAGTGACATTAGTGTATTTCTTTCTCATTTGCTCTCTTGTTAGATGCAGAGATGCTAAGAATGGCTGTGTCCTTCAGTGACTGCAGACCTTTCAGGGGTTTCTCTACCTCTGCTCTGGCTCCTAGTGGACTTTTATAACGTTATCCAATCCCCAACCCAACTCCATGCCTCTTAGATGTTGAGTGGTAGCAGCTCCCTGCTCTTGTTATCTTCTGGGTGCCCCAGCGTTCTTTGTCAGTTCTCTCTCCTCAGTCAGTCATTATTGACATCAAGTTCTCCAGTCCTGTTGCAACCCTGGTTTACACATGCCAACACTCCTGTGGTCTTAGTCTGTTTGGAATGCTGTTAGTGGAATACCATAGATTGAGTAGCTTAAACAGCAAACATTTATTTCTTGCAGTTCTGGATGCTGGGAAGAACAAGGTACTGACAAATTTGGTGTCTGGTGAGGGTCCATTTCTGGTTCATTGTCGGTTCCTTTCTTCCTTGCTGCATCCTCTTGTGATGGAAAGGGTGAGGGAGCTCTCTAGGATTCATTTCATAAGGGCCCTAATAACATTTGTGAGGCTTCCACACTTATGAAATAACACACCTCCCAAAGTCTCCTAATACCATCACATTTGGAGTTAAAATTGCAAAATATGAGGGCTGGAACAGTGGCTCAATGGTTTTGTGCTTGCCCAGCATGCACAAGTACACGGGTTCAAACCCCAACACCCACATACACAACTAAGTGTCAGAGCAATGAAAGCCATGTGAAAAACTCAATAAAAATGGACTCTCTCTCTCTCTCCCTCTGTCCTTCTCTGTTTAAAAAAAAAAGATTGCAAAATATGAATTTGGGTTGGGGGATATAAGCATTCAGACCTTAACACAAAAGGATAGGAAAACAGCAGAATATCTTGTTCTCTTAAAATGGCGTTTCTATTCTTGCCAGCAAGTTTCATTTGGAATCTGTCTTGCTTCTTATACTCAAAGTTGGATGTTGTCACTTTTGTTAACTAAAAGGGCTTATAAAAGGATGGGAAAGTAAAAAGAAATGCAAAATTCACGAGATATTTTTGAATCTTCTATGATTATCAGGCTTGAGATTTTTCTAATAGCAGGTAGCCAACCGTATGGATGCCTTTCCTTTTTAATCCCTGAGATCACTAAGACCTGTATCATAAAAAGAAAAAATCAAAATAATCCCTTTAAACTCTTTGGTGTGACACTCATCTTTTTTTTTTTAAGAGAGAGGGACAGTGAGAGAGAAAGAGAGGAAAAATTTTATTTAGCTTTTCACGTGGCTTTCATTGCTCCAACACTTCATTATGTATGTGGTGCTGGGGTTTGAACTTGTGTACTTGTGCATGCCAGGCAAGCACCGTAAGCACTGAGCCACCACTCCAGCCCCAGTGACACTCATTTGTTAAGAGAAATAAGAAAAATTGAAGACATGAAACATCTCTTGCTAATTTAGGAATGGGAATTCTATTGATTTAACTGAGATCTTAGAATAAATGCCTGTAGATATATTTCAAGGGACTACTTAGTGATAATTTTACAGGGCACAACAGATATTCTGAACATATGGTTGAGAAACCAATTTTAATGTATCATACTTGCAGAAACATTATTTTATGATGTGTTTGAAAAACATCATATCCTCCTCCCCATCAGCCTCAATTTTCTTTCTTCCAGATTATCTTCCATTCATTGATGGTATACACATTTAGGTATAGGCTGCCTTTGAAAATATATGAATTTCTATTCCAATTGATAGAATCTTACTTCATAGAAAGTTTTCAGTATCGTTGACTTGTGAATTTTAATAGCTATATAATATTGTACCAGTCGATATTTTCCAAATCAGCCTTGAGCAAAACGCAGGGACTGTGGAGCGGTGGAGGGATGAAGCCAGGGAGAGAACTCTGCTACCTCATGCAGCTGGGATTCTGAGAAATGACAGCAGGAAGACTTGGAGTCTTCTTCTTAGCATAGGAGAATTAACTCTAATAATCAAGCTTTTTCTTATCTATCATAAAGTTCTGCAACTCCAGAGCCAATGAGCTAGATATCATCTATGTCAAGGATGGTTAAAGCTAAGAAAATTTAGCCAGGAAAAACTCAGAGCTAACAGGACAGCTGTCTTCAAAGAGTTGAGGACTTGCCATATGGAAGAAAAGATGCACTTCTGACCAACAGATAGAATTAATAGGGAGACAGATTTTGGCTGAATAGAAGGGACATTTTCTAATCATTATAATTGTCACATGGTGGAATGGTTGATCGGGGAAATGTTGAGACCCCTACACACTGGACATGTTCAGGCTGGCACGCCATCTGTTAGAGACGCTATTAAACCAGATGACTCACTTTTAAAAATAACATTTTGTAATAATTATTAGAGTAGAAAATGTCCACAGGAGACTATTCAAGCATTTAAGAAGAAAAGAGACTCATCCTGAACCCCACCATTCATGGTTGATCACTGTTAACGGTTGATTGTACTTCTTCTGTGCACATAAAACTATACCTATTTAAAGCTTTTTAAAACTTTGCAGATGATATATACTATAAATTTTTACAAAATACTCATATACTACAAATATATCTCTATAGCTTTCTTATTTCTCTATAAGTGACTTTTCTCTGTTATTAAATAATCTTCAGAAAAAGGACTTTGATGTGGTCCATGAATTTATTCTATGGATGAAGTGTTAGTGTTGTTGATCATACAAATGTTTGTTTGAACATCTTTACACATGTGCACATGCATACTCATGTGTGTGTGTGTGTGTGTGTATGTGTTCATTTTACTTCTTTGGAGACAGACTCGGAGTACAGAAATATTTGTTTAGAGAACATGGACATTTATAAGTCTTTTGATACGAGATCAACCTCCAGGAAATATACATAAATTTGAAATCTCAAAATAAGTTTATAGGAGTTCTTGCTTCATCATACTCCTGCCTGCAATAAATCATTATTTTTATGAGAGATTTACTAATTTGAGAGTTAAAATTATATTCCATTGTCTGGTAAAATAAATTTCTATTATTAAAAGACTATATCATCTGTACCCTTTCAATATTTTTTTTAATTTTTTTTATTTTTGAACAACCATACAAGTTTTTAACAAAATAATATAAAATGTGTATAGATTCTGGATATTACAATTACCCCAGGAGTGCCCTCCCCAGTTACCTACCCTTATCCCTCCCTTCCCCTTCCCACAATATCTCTAAAAAAGAATAATGTTGTATAGCATTACATCTTATCTGGAATTAACACATGATAATAGACCAACTTTGTATTTCTCTTCTCATTAGTTTCTTAATCCCTTTAGAGTCCTGCGTGTTTTTTTTTAATTGATTCAGGACATCTTTATGTAGTATTAATGCTTTCCCATATTATGATGAACATTTCTATATATACATGTATATCACTAAATTGAAAGTTGTTTGAATGTTTACCTTATACAAATCTCTTATTTTAAAATTTTCTCTCTTGATTGTCAAAGAATGTGAGGAGAGGAATAAAGTACTTCACTATACCTCTAGATCTTCCTTGCATGTCTGGCATTAATAGTCATAACACATGCTGTATTATTTTATTATTTAAACTATCACATGCTATATTTTGTGGAGAATAATAGTCATAAGTATATAAAATAAATAGCATACAAATGAAAATATATAAAAATAGTATAGTAAAACATATCATTTTACTTTTTCTCCTCCAAAGTCTTCAGCTTAGAAAAGGGAAGCTAAACTCATTCACATTTATTGTGATTACTAGTATGTTTGGTTTCATTGCTGTTATTCTGTTTTATCTTTATAGATGTCTGTGTTTCTTTTTTGGAGCATTAGTGGTTGGATATTCTAACTTCTATTAATAGTTAATGTTTCATTTTTAACATTAAAGCAATAAAATGAATTACATGCTTCTATTAATTTCAAGATTTGTGCAAGACACTGAGCAGGTTTTCACAGCACTTTCTTTCCTGACTTCCCATTATCTTTTTTGTGGGCTTAGTCTGTGAATTTAGGAGCAGGCTACTCTTGGCAATGCAGGACAGTGTTTAATTGAGAGGGCTCCACAGATTGACTACCCAGGCTCGAATCCTAGTAATGTCATACTAACTGCCCAAGTCTGTATAAGGTATATAATCTCTCTGTGCTGTGCCTCAGTTTCCCATCTATAAGATGGAGATAATGTTAGTACCTTCTTTAGAAAATGTCTGTGATAAGGAGCTAAAATGTGGGCTTAGAACATTCTGGGCTACCTAAGGAGCACTCAGTGCCTGCTACAGCCAGTAATGATGCCTCTTCCTGGATTCAGAATCTGCTAGGCTAGCACCCTGTCGTTTAATCCAATGCTAGCCTGAATGCTGCAGTTCAGGTGCTCGGTAGATGTGGTTACCCTCCCACAAGGAGTTGATTTTAAGTAAGATCACTGCCTTACTTAATGTGGGTGGGTCTCATCCACTCTACTGTATGCCATTAGAGCAAAAAGTGGAGTTTCCCAAGAAGAGGAAATTCTGCCTCAAGTAGCAGTTAGTGTTGCCTGAATTTCCCTCCTATTGCCGTGTCCTTTAAATTTTAGACTTGCCAGTGCTCACAACCATATGGACCCATTTTTAAAATTTTCTCAGTATACACACATACATACATTCTTATTGGTTCTGTTTCTGTGAAGAATCTGATACACTAGTAGTACTAGTTTCTGAACACCTGAATAATTGTATTAAATCCCGTATCATCTCAACAGTAAGTATTTAAACACATGTAATTTGTTTGTTACCATTGCTTCCAAACCATGTATCTGAGTTCATATTTTTTGCTGGTCTTTTAAGTCAAACTACTTCCTAAGTGGTTCATGGAGGGGAACAATGTTTGAACCCTTAGATGTCAGAAGATATCTTACCACTGAGCATGCATGCACACACACACACACACACACACACACACACACACACACACATACACAAACACATGCACAGCTTCTCTGCTAATAGCCCTTTACTTAGAAGACTTTCTGAATTTTACAGTAACATTTCTTTTACTTCTTTTATCATTTATTCTCCATCTGCTCCAATTTCTTCTCTTGGAACTCCTATTATATTTTGGTGGGTCGGATCCAAATAAGTTCAAAGGAAACTAAACTTGAGGAGTGAGCATATTTGAAGCTTTTCAGTGGTTTGAAATGTAGAGGCAAGAAAGATGATGATAATTACAGAGATGGGTTGAAGTCAAGTGCTGGGTCAGGTCTAGGAACTGGGTCAAAGCCATCTCATCTCTGTGAGGAACTAGGAGGAAGCAGGGACGACGGGCAATGGTCTGCTGAATTCTCAGTGCTGTGGCCACCTTAGTCTCCTCCTATACTTTGCTTATTTTTTTCTTTGAATATATCATTTTGTTTTTCTCTTTTGAGCTCAGAGCTCAGTTTCAATAAATACTCATTCCTTTAAAATGTTTTTCTAATTTTCTCATTTTTTAAATTTTATAAGTCTGCTGTTCAGATTTTCGTATTTACTTGAAACTAGAATTCTTTATTTTAGATCTTTCCTTTTAACAGATGCACTCATGGAAATTAGAAAAAAAAAAGCTTTTATTTTTCCTGTTTTCTTACAGTAAATCTATGCCATGGTCATAATTTACATGATTACTCTCACATTAACCACTCGCCCCTTCCTCTATGTATCTTAATCACTGAGCATTTTCATGTATTATGTGTTTTTTTTCCTGTTTGGTTATTCTTAGAGATTTTAATGATATATAATAAGTGCAAGCTCTGCCAGGGGAGGGATCACAAACTGTCTTGTGCACTATTACACTTTTTGCTCCCAAAATATCACTTTGTACATAGTCAAGGTTGATAGGCAGGGTTGTCATAATTAGGCCACCTTCATTGCAAATTTATGTATTATATAATTATGTCTAGTTCTAGTTTGTCTAACCTTCAATAACTTTTCAAACATTCTAAATTAGATCAATGAAGAAAATACTTTTGTTTAGAATTTGATAATAAAAATAAGTTTTCTTTGCACCATAGGTAAGTTCTCAAAAATTCCATATTTTATATTTTATCACCAGTGCTTGCAATGTTATCTTTATTTTTTCTCAAGCCCATTGGTTGGTTTTCCTTCTATTGTGTCTAGTCTATCATTAGTGCTTTTTGTTTGTTTTTTTATTGGTTCTTTTTAGCTGTGCATGACAATATAATATACAATGACATAATTATAAAAGCATGGAATATAATTTCACTCTATACTAAATCTGTTTCAGTGGTCTGTATGTTTATCCTAGAGCCACTGTTCCTTTAATTACTTGAGCTTTAGCCTTCAATGTCCGTGTTGCCAAATCTCCCCTCATTTACACTGTATTCAAAAAGTTTATTTAAAACTGTTTTCTTCCACTTTTACTGGTCAACACAAATGTTAAATTTTCTTTTAAAGAGAAAAATTTTTGAATATTTGTTGAACATATGTTAGTTATAAATTAAATTTTTAACAGAGTGTAACAGTGATCCACCTTATGCTTTGAGTGTAGTTCTGGCTGCTCTACCACTGAGACTTATTTTTAAAACAGACATGTTTCTTTCTCTTCTATCTTTCCTTGTCCCTAATCTCAGGGGTGTGGGGGTAGAAGGGACCAGGATTACCTTTCTTCCCCATCCTGGGCAGAATCACCTGTGCTGAGTATACCCACCATGGGAATAAAGTAATTCAGACATCCTCAGGACAGCACCAGAAAATCTGAGAAGTCACTGCCTCTCAAATTGATAAAGGAATTACAATTCCAGAGAGAGAACAGGAATGTGGCCTTTGAATCGCCTCTTTAAAAACCCCCTCTTTCCCATGATGGGTGGAATCACAGCCTCTGGAACAGGAGTCCCCTGAGTTTCTCCTATGCTAGCAAAGCTATTAAATTTTGTTTTGTTTTTTCTCAAAATCATGTCCTTGTTATTGGATTGGCATCAGGGACAAGGACCAAGGTTTACTAACAAGAACATTAAAAGTCTATAGAAAATTAACTACCAAATTTTGTGGGAGGAAGGTATTATTTCCCATGAATATTATCTTTCAAAGATGCCGACACCTGCTAAACATTCTCTAATATGCAAAAGTTAAACATAGCTTTCATATATTTTTGTCTAAACAGTCCCTGGCATCAGATACTGTAATGGTAAATTTCATGTGTCAATCTAGCTGTGCCAGTGCCCAAATATTTAATCAAGTTTTACTCTGGATAGTTCTGTGATGAACTTGCTAGATGAGATTTACATGTAAATTGGTAGAATTTGTATAAAGCAGATTGCCCTCCATCATGTGGGTGGGTCTCATCTAATCCATTTAATAGAAAAACAACAACAAAAAAATGATCTCCCCCAAGCAAAAAGAACTTCTACCAGCAGAAAGGCTTTAACCTGGAACTGCAGCAATGACTACTTGGGGCTCCAGCCTGCCTGTCTACTCTGCAGATTCTGGGCTTGCTGGATTTCATAATTGCATGAGCCAATTTCCTAAAATAAATCTCGGCCCATACACACATCCTATTGATTCTGTTCCTCTGGAGAACTGATTAATTCAGACAAAATCTATGAGGAGGGAGCAAAATTAAGAGTACAAGAATCAGGGTAAGGGTGGGGATATGGCTAGGGAGGAGGCTGACAATACTCATAACAGGAAATGCTCCTTCGGGAGTTGTCCTTTGCAGAGTTCTGCTTCTGCTCCTTTTGGCCTTCTGCAAGGTGGTTCCACCTCCCTGATCTTTTGCAAGGATTATATCCCCTTCCTTTCGTCCATCATTCTAAATTCCGAGAAGCCCCATGTAAACAGGCAACACTGTAACTGCTAAATAACCTTTCTTTAGATTTACAGAAGCCAGAGCATCTGGTGACCTTCAGATAACATCAAAACCTGCAAAGGAACTCCTCTGTACATCAACATGAAGCATGTAAATTGCTGTGAGGCTCACCTTAAATGAAAGCAATGTATCCCTCTAAGAAGAATCAAAGGAACCAGTCCCAGGAGGTTAAGGCTCTTTGTGATCTTCCATAGCAGAAGAAGAAGGAGACAAAGACCCTGCTAAGCAGATAGCCTTCCTGCCTTGTTACTCCTTTCCCTCCTTATAAAAGCCCTTTTCACCCCTGAGTTCCCCCAACATTGGGTTTTGAGGACAATACCTCTCTGTCTTCGAGATGCCAGCCTGAACAGTCTTGATTCCCTCCCACCAAGGCTCAACTCCAGAATATTGACTTTTGAGCAGTGAGCAGCCTTGAACCTGGGTTCATTAACAAAATAGTCAATAATTTAAAGAAATAAGGAATCAAAGAAAAAAACAAAACAACCAAAAAGAGCAGAAGTGGATTCAGCCTCAAAGAAGCAAAAGTATCACATTTCCTTCTGATAGCAACCCATGGGGAGATGTTACACAGTCAAGTAAAGCAGCAGTAAAGCTGATTGAGATGCTGGGTGGAAAAACATATTTTGAAAACAATTTTTGAAATGGAGAAACTACCTAGCACATTTGAACTTTAATTTATTAATAATGACCTGAATTTGAAACTCCAGACAATGGAATAAGGAGAGAGACATGGAAAGCTAGAAGCATGAACAATTGTTGCCTTTAAATAGGAGAAACACACAAAAAAAACATAAATGATTTAGCTAAAAATGGGTATTGAACATTTAAAAGCATTAGCAAATTTAAAAGTAGGATGTAAAATTTCTAAAACACTGACAAAAAAGATCTATGTGGGAGAAGATGGAAAACATAATTTAAAATATCTAGTACATAAAAATTGAAAACGACAAAGAAGCAGATAATAAAATTCAGTGGAACAGAAGACAAAACCTGTAAACAATATACCTCAATCATATAACTGTATTAAATGGGCTAGAGTTTGCCATAAAAAGAAAAGTTCTATCTTATTTAGTAGAAAAAAACATATCCTAACTATATGCCTTTAATAAGAAAGACATCCAAATCAAAGGAGCTGAGAATTAGAAAACAAAAGGATAGGCGAGGATTGGTTTTAAAAATGAACATAAAAGAACTAGACCATAGAAATGGAAACAAAAAGTATTACATTATAAGACAAGGATGGACTTTATACACTGATGTAGGTTAATTTACTCCATAAAAAGAAGGTGGAGGGGGATGAATGGATAAATCAACAGGGCTGATGTGCAGAAGAGTTCACTGGAAGAGAGTCGGAGGAATTTGCTGTTTCCCTTAACAAGTGCTGCCAGCATTCCATGAAGCTAGGGGATCACCATGGATTCCTATCACATGATACATGCAAATTTTAACCTAGAGAGATTCACAAAACCTTTTAAAAGGTCTTTTGGAACTTCCAAAACCCACAAAACTTTAAAAGTCAAAATGTTAGCTATGATACACAAGAATTAACAATTTCATTTTTTTTTCCTGGTGAAATACATTGCTGATAGTTAACAGCTGACAGACTGGAGAATGTATTTACTCATTATGAGAAAATACAGCCAGCAAAGCGGTGCATGCCTATAATCACAGAGGCTTTGGAGGCTGAAATAGGAGGATCTTGAGTTCAAAGCCAGCCTCAGCAATTTAGCAAGGCCCTGAGCAACTTAGTGAGAACTCGTCTCAAAATAAAAAATAATAAGGGCTGGGATGTGACTCAGCAATTCTGGTCCCTGAAAGGACCAGAGACAATCATACTATCGATACTTCCAGGAGTTTTTCTATTAAGTATAAATTTCCCTTTTTTTTTTTTTTACCTTTATTTTGACTTCATTTTCTAGGTGTGTACCAAGGCGATATAAGGTGGAGTTTACTGGTTCTCCAATATATAAAAACTCTAACGGTTTTTTACTTTTCTGTAATGCTAATGTTGTAGAACAGTTAACCCCTACCCCTACCCCCCCTTTTTTTTCCCTTTACTTTTTCCATCCCGCCTCTTTTCTTTTTTCTTTCTCCTCTTAGAAGGACAATTAACAATAGTAATTCTTCTTAGTTTGGTAGTCTGTTTTTAAGGTGTCTCTCTCTTTTCCCTTCTTTTTCCTATTTAGCATATCTCTGACTCACTCTTACCCATCGGTCCTAGCCCTGTTATCATTCTTGAGAAGAAGGACTCTAGTCAGTGCATAGTAACTGAAATATTTTAAGCCTGAAAAACATAATTCTCAGGGAACACTACTTCCCTTATATTTTAGCAATAACCCAAAGCCTGCCAACAACCCTTTTACCCTTCCTATATTAGGCCACAGCTATCCTAGCTTCCCCTCGGATCTGTATCTTCTTTTCTATTTCTTTCTTTCCTGCTTTATTTCATAGTTAGTAAATCTTTTCTGTTCATTTTCCTTTTCTCTTCAAATGTTTTCCCCTTAGCATTGTCTTGTCCTTTCTACAG
>PVKS010031801.1:0-12328 GCA_004027875.1 Aplodontia rufa
TTTATGTTGAAGCAGTAGGACAGACGGCTGACCTAACAAAGCCTCAAATTGAATGACTTTCAGTGCAATAGGGGTGAAAGCTCCCTAGGGAACTTGGAGGTGGAGGGAAGGGGATGGGGAGGGGGGAGGGTATACGAAGAACTCATAGGAGTCTGGTGATGGGGAAGATGGGGGAACCATTCCAGAAGCCGATGTTATTGCTACACTAGATACCCATTTAACACATGAGTTCTTCTGGGGGAAACTGCAATAGATGAAACCCATAGTAGCTTATCTATGCGTTAGCATTACACCTGGTTAACAAAGTTTATACACATTGATTGCTACAGTTTTGACATTGTTTCCCCCTCATCTGTATCCTGTATCGCTATATACTTCTAATAAATGTGGAAAAAAAACAAAAATAAAAAAATAAAAGATTCTTGGAATTGGCTGCAAGAAGGGGAGGCTGGAAGTCCACTCCCCACTGGGACATTTGTTGTACCCCTGAATCACAGGCCTCACAGACCAGGGGACTCAAGGGAAGCACAGAAGCTTAGATGCCATCTTGGCAGAACTGGAATTTCGGAGCATATATGGACAGCAAGCATGGGGTCTTTTCCCACCTGGAGGACTCTGGAGGACAGGGCTGGCCAGGGCATCCCAGGAGGAGACAGCAGGCAGCAGGACAGTGTTGAGCTTGAGAGGTGCATGTGAATTTCTTGTGACCCCCCAGTGCCATAGGCTTAGCTAAGGGTAACTTTGTGGGATTCTGCCCA
The DNA here is from genome assembly GCA_004027875.1 of Aplodontia rufa. NCBI lineage: Eukaryota > Metazoa > Chordata > Mammalia > Rodentia > Aplodontiidae > Aplodontia > Aplodontia rufa. Next base: position 759 of record PVKS010031801.1, read on the forward strand.
AGATATCAGGATGCCTTGCATTGACCTCAAAGGGGCAGGGACTAGAAAGAGCTTGAAGGAGTCATTTGGAAAATGTGGCATCTTCATCAGGAAACTTCATTTCAGAATCCCTGTGTTGTCAGTGGGGTGGTGGTGCTGAGCGGGATAGAGCCTGTGAAAGCTTGCTAATGTGCCTTCTGTGGCACCTGGGCTTGATACAGCCAAGAACACAGATTCTGCATCCCACACCATTAGCTGCATTAGCCCTTGCCCTCCTTGATCTTCCAGAGTCTAATCCCTGACCTCACTTCATTCCCTCCTACCACACCTAGACCTTGAAAAAACATAGAGCAAGAAAGAGAGAAAGTGAAGAAAAAAGAGCGACACACTGGTACCCACCCTAGTCTCCCAGAGAAGGTAAGACTTCTCTGAAGGAAAGAAGACAGCTTCAACTTAATCCTGAGCTTAAAACTTGAAAAAAAGAGACAGAATTGTGCTTTCTAATACATGGAAGAGATTCTGTATTGTCACAAAAAAGTTAAAAAGGATTACACAGCTATGGAAGATGTCATAAAGGGGCAAGAAAGAAAAATGAAATGAGATAAAGTATGCTGAAGGAAACAGAGAAAAATAAAGCTATTTTCTGTTTACACTACAGAAATCTCAGCCCAAGTGTAGGATTCATTTTTCTATGTATGTGTATGAATACACAAACATATCATTTAATCTGTAAATTTGAGGAAAGAGTTGTATTTATTCACTTTAACATCCCCAGCCCTGGTGTTTGCTTGCAGTGAGATGAAGATGAAGGGCTGCCTGGGTGCACAGAAATGCCTGCTGCCGGGAGCATCCACAAGTGTTGGAGTACCAGGCACAGCGAGCCTGGGGCGACTCTGGCTCTTTCTCTCCACAATCACTTGCAGTGACACTGAACCCAGGTGGAATTCAAAGACGGCCCAGAATCATGAAACAGATTCCTTTGTGTTTGTCAGTTTTATACCACTGTGGCAAAATGCCTGAAATAATATGCTGAAGAAGAGAAAAGGTTTATTTTGGTTCATGGTTTCAGAGATTTCCGTTGTTTCAGCCCATGGTCACTTGGCCCCATCATTTTGGGCCTGCGGCAAGGCAGAACATCATGGCATGGAGCATGTGGTAAAGCAAAGATACTCGCTTCATGACAGTCAGGAAACAGACACAGAGAGGAGAGGGACTGAGGTCCCAACACTCCCTATAAGAGCACACCCCAATGACCTTACTTCCTCCACTGGGCCCCACCTGCTAAAGGCTGAGCCATCTCTAAAAAGCATCACAGGCTGGCAATCGGGCCTTTAGCATCAGGCCTATACAAGATATTTAAGATCCAAACCACAATACATTTCATCCTCCCAGCACTACCTGTCTCCCAAAGGCCCACAGAGAGGGGTAAGAAAGCTTATGCCCTCATATTTCACGTACCCTCTTGTCTAAGGGTTTCCACCTATCAACTTTGCCCAAATGACAACTGCATTCAATATGACAATGGAACCTCCAAAGTCAAAAATGACTTCTCCGCACACCCACGCCTGTGTGAGATTCCAGGAATGAAAGAACCTCCTACAGAAAAACTTGACCTTGAAAAAGAAGAAGAGGATGCAGCTTTGGGGGGTTTAAAGAGTTCATTCTCATTATCTATTACTATGTTACAAACTACCTCCAGATGTAGTAACTTAAAATGACTCACTCATTTGTAAATCAGGAATCCAGGGAAGGCAGAACCGGGCAGTTGAACTCTGAACCACCAAGCATCAGCAAGGTTGACCGACAGGACTGGGGCAGCTGATGCAGGACTCACATCCAGTATGGGTAGGTTTAATTATTTTTCTGAAGCCTGGCTAAAATATGACTGGCAATTGATTCTAGCTGATGGCTGGGAGCCCAGCTGTGGCTGTTCGCTGGAGAGCTAACACTTGGTCTCTTCGTGTGGCTTGGGCTTCTCACAGCAGGTGGCCAGGTGCCAGAGGAAGCATCCCAAGACCAAGTGGACCAGAAGGCCCAAACAGATGCTGGAAGGTTTCTCGTGTTAATCTCAGAGAAGAAATAACATCAATTCTGCCAAATTCTATTGGTCAAGCAGGTCACTAGGGGAGCAGAATTAGACATCATCTTTCAGTAATAAAAATAGCAAAGAATCTCTTGCCTTTTACTCTACCACTGGAATGTTGAGATTCCATGTTCGGGGAACATGCACGGTTCGCTGCTCCTGCCTTCATCCTATCTTTGTGCAAGCATGGTGTAGAATGGGTACAACAGTGAGATAATGCTAGGGATTCCTTATGCTCAGAGTTGACCAACCATTATCACCTGAAAGTTTCAATTTACCTCTCACTGTGTGTTGGAAAAGGAGGAGTATTCCTAAGTTTAGTAAAGTTAGAGATTGCAAATGCATATCATGCAAGCCAAAACTAGCCTACATGTGCAGTATGACGATATCTTTCATATGCACGTGTATGTATTCTTGCATATATGCATGTGAATATGAATATACGTATGCACAAACATATAAATATGTTAACTATAGATAACTGACACAATGAAAATGGGATGATGCCATATAAAATTCAGAAGATCCAACAGGTATTCAGCATAACAAGAATTTCCTGGAACTGATAGAATGGTGCCTTTTTTGAATTGGGCAGGCACTGTGGTTTGGCCACATCAGTCATGCGTGACTCAAGCAAGGACCAGATAGGCATCAGCTTGCTTCTGTACCATACAGTGCAATGTTTAAGAGTGCACAGATGTGGATTTAATAGTGTGTGTTCAAATCCTGGCTCTACCATTTACAAGCAATGTGACGTTAGGAAAGTTATGTAACTTCCTGTTGCCTTAGTTTCACTGTCTGTCTAATCAGAACAATTAATAGCATCCTGCCTCACAAGGTTTCATAAGGATTAAATGAATTCATATGCCTTATAAATATTTATAAATTAAAAAATAAATATACTAGAAAAGTGCCTAACAAATGCTATAATTTTCACAGCAGCATAACCACAGTGAGAAAGCACCAATATAAAATTATTTTGAAAATGTGTGGGCACTACACACAAAACTAGATTTTTATTACGTGCAGTACAGATTTCTGATGGGTAATTTATCCAGTCTTCTTTTGAATACTTCAGGGTGAGAAATTTACTTCTATCTGTGATAATCATATAATAATTCATTCCATGGTTATTAGTTTCTAGTTTCAGAAATTTTTCCCTTAAGCCTACACAAAGTTGCTATTTCATATCTCCATACAATTGAATTTCTTCATTTCTGTGAACTTCAATGGGATTTATTTTCTGTACTTTTTCTTTAGTATCTGTATACACCCTTGTCTTCTCAGCTAACTAGTGTTTCGTTTCTTCAAGTACCACGTGTGAGAGCCTGTCCAGGAGGCCAAGAGTCCCACAATGAGTAACACCAGCTCCCACATGAGAGGCTGATAGATGGGTGTACCTGCGTCACAGGAGGCTTCAGGCAGTAACCATCTTCTACATAACCCTCCACTTCCCTGTACAAAACACGTAATATCACCTGTTATTTCTTTTATTAGCTATTGTTTATTGGGTGCTGCTACAGATTTTATTATCCTCAGAGGGACTCCATGAATTAAACTTTATCATTTAGAAATGAGATTTTAAAATCTTAGAGGTGAGAAAAAAAGGCATGAACACTGCTTTCTCCATGCTACCCCCCTGACCCTTCTCCAAGACTTGGCGTGAATAGAGCTGGGCCACAGGGCACGCTCAAGAGGTAAAACATTGAATAAACTACCTTGAACCAAGCAGTGGCTGCAGCAGTTCCAGACAGCTCTGTTCACAATAGTCAGTGTCTAGTTCAGTTCAAAGACAAAAGGAAATCTCAAGTGGGATGGAGTCACAACCAGGATGATGTCCAAACAGTGTGGCATGGACTCAAGACATTTAGAATAGACATGACAGTCAAAAAACCAAAAATTCAGCACTCTCTACCATATACACTTATTGTACAATATTCAAATCTAGGCCTGATCCTTTTGCATCTAGTTGTCTGTTTCATAGTTAGGAGTACATAGCAGGACTCTGCAGGAATGGAGCCCGTCACAGAAGTCAAGAGACCCACACAACATGTCTCAGAAAGTTCATCTTCAGAGCTGAAGGATGAAGGTGAGTGGTAGAGTACTTGCCTAGCATGGACGAGACCTTGGGTTAGAGCCCCTGCTCCACCAAAAACATAAAATGAAATAAAAAATCATTTATCTGCACAAGGCCCTGATTTCAATCCTCAACACTGAAAAAAAAATTCATTTGTCTTAGACCATTTTGTGTTGCTATAATAGAATAGCTGATGCTGTATAATGTATAAAAAAATGATTTATTTGGCTCACAATTCTGGTGGCTGAAAAGTCTAAACAGCCTGGCGTTGGCATCTTGAGTTGGTTCCCAGGCTGTGTTATAGCCTAGCAAATACCATCACCTTGCAAAAACACATATGAGAGAACTCAAATGGTCAGAGATGAAGCAAGAGACCAGGTAGGATCAGGCTGGCTCTTACATAAAAACGCACTCTGCAAGAACTGATCCACTCCTGTGACACCTGTCAATACTTTCATAAGGCTGGTGATCCTATGACTTATTTGTCTCCTTTAAGTCCCCACTACTTCTACTCCATTACTTTGGGGAATTAACCTCAACATGAGTTCTGATGAGAATAAACCACATTTAAACCATAGTGGCAGCTTTAGATAGAAGTATAAATTTCAGATCTATCTCAGTATCTCTACCTTCCAATTTTGAAGTCCTGTCTTTGAAAACTTCCTCATCCTCCCTATAAGTCCAAGCTTTCTTATCCTAGGTTTTGTTTTGTTTTGTTTTGTACTAGGGATTGAACCCAGGGATGTTTTGCCACTGTCCTATGTCTCCAAGCCTTTTTATTTTTTATTTTGAAGCAAGATCTCACTAAGTTGGGTAGGGCCTTAAGTTGCTAAGTTTGGCCTCAAACTAGCGACCCTCCTGCCTCACTAGGATGGCATTAAAAAATGATCAAATAATAAGAAGGTGGTCATGAAATCTGGTGTCCTTTAAAGTGTAAATCAGGAAAATAATAAAGTATAGAATAGTTTAGCTTCACGAGTATGTAGCCCTAGAGAGCTCTGTGGCTAGATTGAAGAATTCCATTGTGACCAGGATAAGGAAATTTTCAGAGAGGACTTCAAATTTAGGAGGTGAGGATGGCAGAGACAGACCTTTTGAAATTTGCACTTCCATCTAAAAAAAAAAGCCCTAAGTATAGATAATCCTGAGGGTCCCATCAGCTTTCCTTTTCTGCAGAATTCTTTTGCACTGGAGATCCATCCTAGGATCTTCATTATTCTTGCACTTCATAGATGTGTGAGCACCATTGGGGCTTTTTGTCCCTCCTAAACACAACAGTTGCATCTATAGAATAAGGGAGGTTGTTAAGATGGTCTCTCTGAACCCTCACAGCTCTAAAGTTCTTTGAATAAATGTGTTTCCCCTGTGGTGTCCATGAGTTCTGTTTTTTGGTTGGTTGGTTGGTTGGTTGGTTGGTTTGTTTTGTTTTTGTTTTTGTTTTTTATGTACCAGGGATTGAACCCAGGGCACTTAACCTAACCACTTAGCCACATACCAGGATCATTTTTTAATTTTTATTTTGAGACAGGGTTTCACTAAGTTGCTGAGTCTGACTTTGAACTTGAGATACTCTTGCCTTAGCCTCCTGAGGTGCTGGGATCTCAGGCATGCACCATCGTGCATGGCATGAGTTTGGTTATTGACCAACTTGGTGATAACACATTTCCTTGTTGGTGGAAGGAAGAGCAGGGCAAGAAGTCATTGGGTTCAGGAAGCCAGCTCTCAGTGTTTCAGTGCTTGGGGGTTTCTGTCATTGCTAATTTTAGGGTTTGTGAATAGTACTTGGTGATCATACACACACCTTTGAGGTTGAGATTGTGCCTAGCAAGACTGATAACTCATTAAAGAACAGGGAAAATACAATTTTCCCTTAACCAAGAAGGAACTATGTGGAAGAAAGGGGTAGAAAAAATTAAAAGATTCCAAGAGCTCTGAAGATGTAGCATTCAAAAGAGCCAAATAATTTGTTCATTTTTTTGCTTATTCTTCCAATAGCTATTTAGTCTATGTGCAAATAATTAAAATATCCCAAACCCCTCTCTATTTAAATTATGTTTTATGACTTTAAAGGCAGTTTTATTTCACAGTTTCATTGAATTCTCTTAACAGTCCTACAAAATACACATGACAGTGTTAATTTCTGGTTAAAAGAAGAGGAGAGAAAACCTCAGAGAGAAAAATGTGTTTAAAAATATCACAGAGCTGATTCATTGCAAAGTCAGGATAAAATCCAGGGTTTCTTATCTCTGTTTCGTATGTTCCTATTTCTTATCTTCCTCCTATTAAATCACAGGCATAACCATCTGTTCCTACAAGTTCCTACTTATTCCCTAACAAGTGGTGGCCTTATTATTGCTGCCTCTCCTTCATTTGGAGAATAAAGAAATGAAAATTAAAGTTCCCTAGGAGCTTAGGCTTTGCCCAATAGGAAGCAGGACTGTTTGTTTTGTTCCCAAGAGGCCACCCAGAGATCACTGGAGCACGGATGAAGAGACTGAAGTCAGACTCCTGGCTCTGACACCAGCTTCATATCAACTTCCCCAGGTCTCAGGAATGATACCTGTCAAACAGGTAATGACACCTGCCTAATCCAATGTCGAGATGTGTTCTAGTATCAAATCAGCAGCGGTACACAGCAACCCTTGAAAACTGAACCCATAAATGTGTAGCATGGTTACTGCAGTTGCTAAACGTGGCAGAAAGAACAGTTAATAGCGAATACTGGCTTGACTTCAGACTTGCGGATCAAGCAAGTCCAGAGGAAAGGAATTTGGATCCATTTCCTAAATAAAGAAGCAAAGTCCAGAGGCATCTCAATGCTTAGAAAATAAGGAACAGTTGGTCTCGCAGCTTGGCCAGGCGGAGGGTTGGCACGGATCCTCAGATCACCGCGCTCTGCCTGATGAATCGAGCGGGACTCACCGGGGCTTGGACGTTAGCCTCCTTCTGGATGGAGAGATGCAGGGGTGGTTGTGACCACCTGTTCTCTCAGGATGTCGCTATGCTTCTCACAAATTTTCCTACAGAGGGAGACGGTCCAGGCTACGCTGTTGGCAGAATGAGAAATTAAAAACCTCTGTCTTCATCCTTCCTCATTTCTTCCTCAGTCTCACCATTTTCCAACCTGGCTTCTCAGTTATTCCTAGCAGCCCCTGACAATTCACACCCCTGACCCCAGGGGCCTTCCAAGCCAGCCTATAACACATCATGTCACTCCCCAGCCATCTCTGATCCTTACCCCCAAGCACACCAAGTTCCCAGATAGAAATCTGAGCTGATGAGCTTCACACTGAAGATCGTATAAAAGATGAACAAATATAAGAGTAACCCTCTAGGAATACTAGCATGTAAACAATAGGCTCTTAAATCATTGTCTCCAAAGAAAGGATGAATGCTAAGTGGGCTGCCTACAGGACAAACAGTGGCATCCCAGGGTCGATTTCTTATAATGCTCAAGGAGTAGTAGAATTCTACTTTCCCTCCTCTAAAACTTCTCATGTCTTGATGCTGACAAAGTTCCCCTTAAAAAGTAAAATTATTAAAACTGAATACAGTGGTGCACACCTGTAATCTCAGGGACCAGGGAGGCTGAGGCAGGAGGATCACAAGTTGAAAGCCAGCCTGAGTAACTGAGTGAGACTCTGTCTCAAAATAAAAAATAAAAAGCGCTGGAGATGTAGCTCAATGGTAGAGAACTCTTAAATTCAATCTCCAGTACAAAAGAAAAAAAAAAGAAAGAAATTTTAGCAAAAATCAAAAATCAAATCTGAATTATGTGTGTGTGTGTGTAGTAGTTTTAGTAGTAGTAGTAGTAAAAGTAGTAATACTAGTAGTAATAGTAGTCACCATTTATCAAATCGAAATGGTAACTAAATAGAGGCTATAATTATTTGTATCTTTAATTCTAAAAATAAGAAAAATGGGCCGAGGAGACATCCAATGAATATATTAATATTAATGAAACAATATTAATAGAACAAGTGACTTCAGATGATGTCTATGGGAAGCTTAGAGTGACATGTGTGACAACTCTATGCATTTAGATTATTAACTTTTTAATAAACTCTGCAACAATTAGATGTGATGTCTTCATCTTGACCTTTAGGGATTTCACTGTCCTTTGGAAATATCCATTCCTAGAGGCCATCTACTGGTTTGGAACCTCCCCTGTCACTCTATACCTTGACATGTGCTCTGTATAGTAACCTGTATAGAGACCCAAAGTTCCATCCTGTAGTGGATGTGTATTTTCTTTTGAACACCTGCCTGCCCTTCCTCAGGGAAGTGATCTCATCCCCATGCCATGTGCTTTTAGTTTTTATCAGGTCAATTCTTCTAGAAGTGGACACCAAGCCAAGAACAGAAAGCAAGAGCTTTATTGGAGGAAATACCTATAGAGGAATGCATAGAGGAAGAAAGAAGAAACAGGCAGGGAGAACCATCATTGAGGCCATAATGTGAATTTGTCATCTGCACAAGGAGAAAAGAAAGGAAAAATGGTAGGAAGGATCTTAGATTGTAATGCAGTTTTAATAGGATCTCAGAGGGCTGGAGTGGTGGCTCAGCAGTTTTGGCGCTTTCCTGGGATGTGCAGGGCACGGGCTCAAACTCCAGCACAAAGTACACAATGAAGTGTCAGAGCAACGGAAGCCACATGAAAAACTAAATAAAATGGATTCTCTCTCTCTCTCTCTCTCTCTCTCTCTAGTAACAAAAAAAAAAAAAGGAAGGAAGGAAGGTAAGTAGATAGAAAAGGAAAGAAACGATCTCAGCCAGGCCAGTGGGGTATCCCTGAGCTCCTCAGAGCTCATTAGAGTCCCTCCTCAGGTAGTATGGTTAGGTTTGAGAACCCCCATTGTGCTGGTCATAGGCTGGGAACAGCCTGGTGCAAATGATACAATGGATCACTAGGTATGGCAGCTGAAGACTGTCAATCAACTATGTCCTTATAGCAGGTTCTCTGAAAGAAAGATCTGAGTGGGACACTCTGACGACCTCCGTATAGTGGGACTGTCAATCAAGTAACCCAACTCACAAAAAGAGGGAAAGCAAAGCCAAACACAACATATATCTGGAATTGATATATAGATATTATAGGAAAGCCAATCTTTTTTCCACTGGGGAATCCGAAGTTGGTGAATTCAGGGATGCCATCTTGCCTTAGCACATATAGAAATCCAAATTGCATCACAGAAAAAGTAAGATCAAACCAAAGAATGAAACAAAGTTCAAATTAGCAACAAAGGGAGAACCTGAAATGAGGAGCCATTCATTATCTTTTTTTTTCCTTATTTTAGGTCAAATGGTATTTCTACCACAACTAAAATAGTGTTCTGAATAATACCTAGTACTGCTTCCGCTGTCATTTTCATTGAAAGACGTTTAGAGGTCATCCAACCCTTATCGCACATTATAACAATGAGAAACGTTGGTTTGATACCTAATTCTGGATCTCACTCTAGTCCAGTTAAATTAAGATATCTATGAGTGGAACAAACACACCAATCAGTTTGTTTATTAAAACTCTCCAGGTCATTCTGATGTTTGCCCAGGGTTCAGAATCACCAATCTTATCAAACCTTCATTTTACAGATGTAGAAAATGAGTTTCAAACATAAGGAATGATGGCTCCAAATTAACAAGCTCTTGAGATAGAGCCAGAAGTAAGCTCAAGTCTTTCCTTCTAATCTGATGACTTCATAAAAATTATAATTTGTCTTTTTAACTGAGTGTCAAATATTGTTTTCATTCTCCAATAAAAGCCCTTTGTTCTTTAAACTGCCTAAGTTTTTCAGTTGCTTCTTGTCCTTTCTGTTACTTATATAATCATCAAGGCAGGCAGAAATTACCACACTCTGAAACATGATCAAAGTCCAAAACAGTGAGTTGTTGCACCAGCGCAAGTCACCACTCCAACTTGTCATCCAATGAGAGTGTATCCCTCCCCTTGTATCATTGAGCAGGGGACTGGAGAGGGAGTGGAAATTGCTGCCTGATCCTTACCATTGTGTTGAGCAGCATTGACCAGGAATAAAGGTTGTTGGTTTTACCTGTAAATCACTCTGACATGCAGTGGCCAATGAGAGTCTAAGGCAACTCCTTTGCCTTAGGAAACTGATTCCTAGAACTCAATTATTTTATCCAATTAGCTTGTAGAGATTGCTCAAGTTTGGGTCTTCTGAAAAGCCATTGTATTTCAGAGTCCTCTTTCTAAAGGCATTTCATTATTATTAAACATGCTATCAGTCAAAATATCAGTACAAAAAAAATAGAATGTGGAATTATCAGTGTGCTGTGATCATAGCTAAGTAAAATAAAAAAGAAAATATGTGAGTTAGTGATGAGGAAAATATATGAGTTAATAATGCCCATGTCTGTTTATGGAGCTTGGAAGCTAAGACAACAGGACAACAGCCAAATGGAAGAGACTATGACCAGAAGTCACCAAGAGATGAGATGATGACCAATGGCTTGAAGAAAGAGCCAGTCACTCATTGGTGAAAGGAACAGGGATAGTGGTCAGACATAGGAAGGGCTGGGGAGAGAGGAAGGAATCAAATTACCTAAAAGGAAGTTCATATTTTAAAGGGAAAGGTCATGGAAAATAAAGGGAAAATAGATTGAATTACCAATGCAATAACCATTGTACCGATAATCTTAAAAATATTTTGAAAGGATGCACCAGGCACAGTGGCATATGCCTGTAATCCTAATGACTCTGTAGGCCGATACAGGAGGATCCTGAGTTCAAAGCTAGTCCCAGGTGCTTAGCAAGGCCCTAAGCAACTTAGCAAGATCCTGTCTCAAAATAAAAAGGGCTGGGGATGTGATAAGTACCTCTGGGGTTCAATCCCTATCACCCCAAAATATATATATATACATATATATATACATATATATGTATATATATATATTTTTTTTTTGAATGATGAAGACAAAAGATAAGAACTCCTAATTGTGTCACTAGTCAGTTCAGTGACTTTAGGAAAGGTATTTGATTTCCCTGGGCCACTGTATTGTGACTAAGATAAAAGGGTAGAAAAGATCAGTTATTTGACAAGTATTTATGGAATATCTGTTTGAGCCAGCACTGTGCTAGACCTACGGCATTCAGTGGTGAAGAAAAAAGACATTTTCCTGTCCTTATGAAGCCTTAGGTCTAGTGGAACGTTTTTAAAACATCTTGATATCACCTACTGTAAGAAATACATTTTAAATCAGATAATGTGTATGTGTGTGTGTGTGTGTGTGTGTGTGAGTGAGAGAGAGAGAGAGAGAGAGAAAGAAAGAGAGAGAGAGGTGGGCAGGAAACAGAATTTTCATGAAACAATATCTAATCTTATTGTTGCATTGCACTTTGAATTTTGGTTCTGTTTTATTCTCTTTTGTGCTGATATTGAATCAATTTCTTGCCTGATGAAAAGGCGTTAT
>PVKS010031801.1:12428-23210 GCA_004027875.1 Aplodontia rufa
GCTCAGTGGTAAAATGCCCCTGGGCTCAATCCTGATACAAAAAAAAAAAAAAAAAAAAAAGGAGGAAGAGGAGGAGAAGGAGAAATTCTAGGAGATCCTCTAAGGGTTTTTGACTTTTTATATCAAAGATTCCATCACCCTATGATTTTTCTCCTCTCCCAAGCTTCTCTAAACAAGTACTATCCACGTAAGTCTTTAAGGTTGGGCCCTTTGTATTCATAGGGACAGCCAAACTGACCTTCCAGATGCAAGGAAGGCCCACCTACGGAATAATTTTGACTAACAACCTATCCCATCTACTGACTTCGTAAGTTCTCTAATGTTAATGGCATTGAAATGTCCTGGTCTTTTTATTTCAAATGTTATCGTTTCTTATTTATTATTACAGAAAATCCACTTTCCCCCAACACTTTAATTTCACAAAATAAACCACTGCTCACAGTAGAAGTTTCACCAAGAAAACATGTTGCTTATGTGTTTCCCAGGGGATGCCTTTCCACCCTGTCCTTTCTTCCCTGATAGTACTTGGGTTTATTAGGAACACATTGTTCATACCAGAAGCACTCTTCCTGAAATTAAAATTACTTTTGAGACAGTGATGCACACTGAAATAAAAAATAATTACACTTTCCAACAGAAAAGGCATGTTTTCTATGAAGAAAAAAATTGGACCGAAGATGTTTCTCCGTTTTTTTGAGTTTGGTTCGTTGCTCATAAGTTTCCTAGGAGAAGAGAGAAATTTCTAAAGGGTGGAGAAAAAAATGGAATTTTTCAAATATGTGCTATGAAGAATGTGATAACTCATGTCCAGGAGACTGTGACCCTCCCCTTTTCTGCATTAGACAGTGGGCAGGTAAGAATTTGAGTTCAGCTTCTCCTACGAAAAGTTTGATGTGAATGATGACCAAAGGCTTCCACTCTCCACCAAAGAATTTACAAAGCATACAACACAAGTTCATAAAACATAATAAATGAACTGGGCACAGGGCACACACCTGTAATCCCAGCTACTAAGGAGGCTGAGGCAGGAGAACTGAAAGTTCCAGGCCAGCCTGGGAAACTGTTATGGTTTGAATGTGAGGTGTCCCCCACAAAGTTCACATGTGACATTTCAGGAAGGCTGAAATGAAACGATTGGATTATAAATGTTTTGGGCCAATCGGTGAACTAATCCTCTTAGAGGGATTAACTGGGAACTGTAGAGTGTGGCTGCAGGAGGTGGGTCACTGGGAGTGTGCATTGGGAGTATTTATTCTGTATCTGGTGTGGAGTTTCTATTTCTGTTCTGCTTCCAGATGTGACGCTTTGAGCTCCCTGCTCTCTGGAGCCACGCCTGCCACCTCACCTGAAACCCAGAGGGAATGGAACTGTCCTTCCATGAACTAACACCTCTGAAACTGTGAGCCCCTAAGTAAACCTTTTTCGTCCTAAATTTGTTCTTGTCAGTCTTTAGTCACAGCAATGGAAAAGCTGACTCAAACAGTAACTTAGTGAGAATCTTTTACAAAATAAAAAATACTAGAGATGTAGTTCAATGACAGAGCACCCTGGGTTTAATCCCTGGTGACACAGGAAAAAAAAAAAAGATCATATGTAAGTAGAACAAAGGATTTCTTCAAGAATTATATAAGGAAAATGAAATCCCTAGCACCTACAACTCAACAAATGTCAGCTCCTTCTCCTCACATGCAAGAAATAGCAGGCTCTGCCAACTCACAGAGAAGTGGGGACTAGTAGAGACTTAGGGGAAACTGGAGGCATCATAGTGAAGGCCCTGTTGACACCATGTGGGTGGGTAGGGCTCTAGGATCCATGAGTAGAGGACTCTGTCGATTATCTCACCTTTTAAAGTGAATTACATTTTCACTGTTTACATTTACAAAATTGTTTTAAGTCCCACATCCAGTGCTTTCAATCTCTGACCTCAACCAAGTTTGATTTGTACGAATCATAACCCTTTTATGTATTTTTAGAAAATTTAAAATTCCTTGCAAATCAGTAGGCTAAGGCAGAAGGATTGAAAGTTTGAGTACAGCCTCAGCAACTTAGCAAGACCCTGTCTCAAAATAAAAAATAAAAAGGAATGGGGATGTGATTCCGTCGCAGAGTAACCCTGGGTTCAATCCCTAGTACCCCACTCCCCTAAAAAGATTAGTGCTATCTAGCCTACATATATAACATGCTTGTTTTAACAAAAGGGAAAATTGTTAGAAATACAAATGAAGAATATTTGTTCCACAACCATGTACTCAGAGGCTGGGCTAGGATCTAGGGGTTTACTGTAATTTGTCTGGCCATTTCCCTCCAACTCTTAGCAATTTAGAGAAGAGGACCAACATAAGTGATGTACATGCAGGTTCTTGAAAGGTTAAAAGTAGCTCACCAACCACAAAATGCAGCAGGGTTGGGAGCTGTGGAGGGAACAGACACTCAATGGAAAAAGAAGATTCCAAAAGGAGAGAGAGGCTGAGCAGAGATCTATAGGCAGTTCAGTTTAGTCAAATCTATTTGCCGAGAATGGGGGCTGCAATGAGCGTGATGAGCTGTTAACTGCCCCCTAGACAGACGAAGGCAGTGTAAAGGGGCACACTCCATATCACATTGACAGAAGCATTCCAGGGGCTGCTGTGTGTCAAGGAGCAAAAAGTTAGTGATATGGGAGATGTAAATCAGATCTTGGAGCAAGGCTCCAGTCCATAGGAGGACACAAGGGCACAGAAAAGCACAAGCGTGTAGGGAGGAAAAATGGCCAGACTGCAAAGAGCCCTGCCAATCTGTTTTATGTCAATGGCCGCAGAAAATAAAGATGGCTCCTGCATGGCTTTCAATAGAGAGCTAATGAGTATATTCTTTATCCTGCAGGCAGTGGGCACAGAAGAAAGTCTTCCAAAAAGACAAATGATGGTGTGTGGAAGAATAATTCTGGCAGCGGTGAGCTGGAGAGAGAGAAGTAGTAAAGACCGGTTAGTCAGCTGCAGAAATCAACTAGGACTGACTGAAGCGGTGGTAGCCCAGGCTTAAACAGTGGCAGTGGAGCCATCAAATTAGGTGGTGGTATCAACAGAATGAAATTCTGATGTCAAGGGCTAGGGATGTGACTCAGTGGTACAGCATCTGTCTGGCATATGTGAGACCCTGGGTTTGATTCCCAGCATTGAAAAACAGAAAATCTGGCACCAAGCAATTCCTGTAGTTTCAATGTGTGTTCCTGGGAAAATTTATATCAAAACTTAATCCCAATTGTAGTGGTATTAAGAGGTGGAGCCTTGGGCTGTAGTGGCGGCTTTGCAGTTACGGCCCTTGGCTGGCATGCACGAAGACGCAGGTTTAAACCCCACATACGCAATGAAGCACTGGAGCTATAAAAGCCACCTGAAAAACTAAATAAAATTGATTCTCGCTGTCCCTCTCTCTTTAAAAAAATAAAATAAGAGATGGAGCATTTCGGGAAAGGATTAAGCTACTAAATTAATTAATATCTTAATGAGTATTATATTATTATATATGTTAAATATGTATTTTACATATATAGATCTGATAATGTATTGAGTCAATTAATGAATTCACACCTTATGAACAGGCTGGTATGGAGAGGAAAGGGGATAGTTCAGCACATTTTACCCTCCATCCCTTCCACCATGAAAGGGCTTATCCCCTTCAGAGGATGTGAACACAAGGTGTCACCTTGAAAGGGAAACCAGGCCCCTCACCAGACACTGCACCTGAGGATGCCTTAATCTTGGGCCTTCCTAGCCTCCAAAACTGTGAAAAATAAATTTCAGTTTTTTTAAATTAGCCAGTTTCCAATATTCTGTGATAGCTGCACAAATGGACCAAGATAGCAATTTTCTACTGTTGATGCTTTAGTATACATTAACAGGATCATCGTTAGCATCATTGAGCCCAGCTCTAAATTAGACCCACCAGGACACGAGGCTAGAGAAGAGAGAGGGCAGACGTAAGGCACACAAAATTGATCGCAGATAGAGAAGAGCCTCATTCTTGGGACTTCAGTACTCCTCTTGGCAACACCAGAATTTTCTCTTGAAAAGCATCAATCATCCTTTAGAGAGACCAAGATATAGATTGAGGAAGTGCTCTTGACTGTGATGGTGGAAGCTTTCCGTTCCTGGCTCTTCTAGTCTCTCATGGCTCCAGCACAACTCTTTATCCCTTGGGCACAGCTCTCGAGAGCCACACATTTCTGAACCCAGCTGTGAAAGAGCCCTCATCCTGCATGATGAAAATGCAGGCACAAATAAATCCCTGGCTTGTGACAGCTTACATGTGTCCTTCCTGAGCTGGGCAGCACTTTGCAGAAGTGGAATGGCGAGTGGAATTTGGAATTACCTTTGCTATTCTTAAGCCTGGATGGAAGTCACTGTACTGGTCCCCGTTTCATGTGCTCACTGTGGTTAAAATACTGATTTAAAATTCAGTCTCCCTTAAATAAAGTTCTTTAAGCTTGTCTTGTAAATTTCTCTACCTGGGCACTGGGCCCTTGCCCCAAATCTTGATCTACTAATTGGGGTCCCCCTCAAAACCAGATAGCTTGATGTGATTCTGACTTCCAGCATCCATACTACTCAAAGACACTCACTGTCACATTTTAGCCTCATCAGAATCTCTTGAATTCTGCTTGAATTAAATCCCAGCTCATCATACATCTGTGTCAAACATTTTCATTACCAGCCACCTCCATAGAAACCAACTTGGTCAGTTCCTCTGCTCCTAATACTGCCTGGTACAAGGGCTTCCTTTTCTCATGCTCTCAGAAATCACAGAAAAAAAGAGGTATGGAAGACAGTATTTCCCAGAAACTCCAAAATGAAATGGGGCTCCCCAGCATCCCCTGGATACTGGAATTCATGTACCAGGAAGTAGGAGAACAGAAGGGGCAGGTCACATACAAATTGCCAAGACCCTGAGACAAGCAGAACCCAGGTGTACATTTGTTGGACCCTGCTTCGGTTTACCCAGAGCATATTTCATCTGGGATCAAAGGTCTCAATTAAAATTTGGAGGGTTATTTATATGCAAGTGTGAACTGTTGTGGGTATTCACCTAATACCACCAGGTTTATTTGTGTTTCAACCTATCAGCCTATTTCTCACAGCAAGACGAAAAGTAAAACAGAAATAAACCATCCAGAAACATCAAGGCGGGGCTCCTCCTTCCTCTAATGAGCCTCCAGCCGCCAAACAAATGATGCTTTCTGGTAATGCACACATATTGCTGTAACCATGGAAACACACTTAGCAATAAAGAAGCCTTGACCTTTCCCCATCTGTTTAGAACATTCACAATGACACATTAATTTCAACATATGAAAACAAAAGGGGGGGTATAAATGTTATGTTATACCTACTTCCAGGCAGAACCTGGGATACAATTTCTGGATGGAGAGGGAATAAAGCAACACCCTAACGTGGAACTGGGTGAAATTTCAGTGGCATTAGGAAAATGACTCAAACTTTCTCTGCTGCTAACAGAGACACTCTGGCAAAAGCTTCAATTTTGGGCCAGAGATGGGCACTAGCCATCATAAATGCTCCCAAAAGACCATAATGGACATCTACAATAATGGATATTCTGCGAGAGTAAAAGCTTTCTTTTCTTGCAGCTATTGTTAGCAGCCCAAGGCTGTGGACAATGGAGACAGATTCTGTCCAATCCTATTCAGTCCAATAAAGGTTTAAGGAGGCTGTCTCTGTTTTCACAGATAAGAACTGGGCAGAGAAGGAAGTAAGCAACAGAGGTTCTGCCTCTAAAATTGTACTGTTTTTGGTAAATGTAGAGATATTAGCTCACTTAAATCAGTTACAAAAACTCTGGAAGACAAGATGAATGTCGCAGAATTGATAAGGGAAGGTCCTGCATGTCATTTGAGTTCAACTAAAAGGAAATGTGTTTTTTGAAAACTTAATTCTTATATGAGTAGAAAGATGGGTCAAAGATGTGTTTAACTCTTTAGTGGGGTAGCTGGATAGCAAAGCTGATTTGGAAAAGAAGTTGAGAACTGATATATGTCAATGGAATAAAGGAACGAGACTGCAAACTTAGATTGAAAACTGATTAATGTCTAACATAGCAATAAAACCATAGCCTTTGGAGGTATATGTTTAACCCAATAAAATCATTTGCAACATATCAACCAGTCACAATTTAGCATCCAACTTTACAGAGTCTGGGCCCTGATTTAATAATAAATAATAAGCTAAATAAAATTACCTTCTCCAGAGTACGAGGTGACCTTTGAGTGGATTTGTTATGAAACACTCTAGTATGACATCAAATAACACACAGGATCATTCTGCCTTGTTTCTGAGTTTGGGATAATTTTCCTTAAGAATGACAGAATATACGTAGAGAGCAAGAGAGGAAACAAACATCATTAGAACTGAAGGAACAGTTGGGATGACAAGGTCATTATTCAACTCTCCACTCAAGTGTATTATTAGGAAAAAACAACACTCTCAGCTATGGATTGCTTAACAGAAAAAAAGATTCAGCTTCAATCTGAACAATATAGGATTGGGCACACAATATTTTACAGGATTAGTGGTATGTTGAGAATCAGGTGTTTTTTTTTTTCCATTTACTAAAAATCCTTGTAGGTTATGGACTAATAATGGAGTAGGAAACCAAAAGGAAATCACTTTTGAGATTTACTGACTCTATGGACAAAAATAAATCATGAGCTACACACAAAAAGGAATTTGATTTATTTGGTACCGTTTCTCTGAGAGAAATATAAAATGGTCAACACTTCCTATTTTTAATTAAGAGCTAACTAATG
Source organism: Aplodontia rufa (assembly GCA_004027875.1). NCBI lineage: Eukaryota > Metazoa > Chordata > Mammalia > Rodentia > Aplodontiidae > Aplodontia > Aplodontia rufa. The sequence goes on from PVKS010031801.1 coordinate 19,228, forward strand.
TATTCAATATGACCAATACATACTTAAAATATATGTTGTGTAAGTTAAAATGGAAGAAAGGGGTGAAGTTAGAAAAGGCAAGAAATGAGAAAAGAGCGGAAAGGGGAAATATGAATAAAATGGACAGGAATCAAAGAGATAAAGAATGGACATAGGGTTCATCACCACCTTACTTAACAAAACTCCCATGGTGCAAGCAGTAAAGCCAAGAATAAACGAATGGGATGCAATTAAACTAAAAAGCTTCTGCACAGCTAAAGAATTAGTCAAAAGTGTCAATAGAGATCCTACAGAATGGGAGAAAATCTTTGCATGCTACACCTTGGACAGAGGGCTAATATCCAGAATATACAAAGAACTAAAAAAACTAAACACCAAAATCACAAATAATCCAATCAATAAATGGGCTACAGATCTAAAAAAAAATTTCTCATCAGAGGAAGTCCAGAGAGCCCATACATATATGAGAAAATGCTCTACATCATTAGCAATAAGAGAAATGTAAATCAAAACTTCACTGAGATTCCACCTCACTCCTGCTAGAGTGGCAAAAATGAAGAAAATGAACAATGACAGATGCTGGAGGGGCTGTGGGAAAAGAGGAACACTGTCACATTGCTGGTTGGGAATGCAAACTGGTTCAGCTACTATGGAAAGCAGTGTGAAGAATCCTCAAAAAATTAGGGCTGGAACCACTTTGTGATCCAGCTATCCCATATCTAGGTATTTTCCCAAAAGAGTTAGAATCAGCATATTATAGTGATATGGCTTCATCAATGTTTATAGCAGCTCAATTTACTATAGCTAGACTATGGAACCAACCCAGATGCCCCTCATTCAATGAGTGGATTCAAAAACTTTGGTACATACATACAATGGAATACTACTCGGCCATTAGAGAAAATGATATTATGGCTTTTGCAGCCAAATGGATGGAGATGGAAAAAATTATGCTAAGTGAAGTATCCCGATCACAGAGATTCAAGGGCCAAATGTTTTCTCTCATTTGTGTAAGCTAGAATGCAACAAGAAACAGTATGATAGATGGCTAAGCTAATAATAACCTCAACATGTATGAATTTTTACACAATCAGGGGGAACCTTGCCTAGGATACCTGGAGATGAGGGGAGGGGGGTAGGGAGGGGAGAGGGATTAGGAAGGATATCAAGGAGACTGGAGGGAGGGAGTATGGGGGAATCAACTCAGAAGAAAATTTCTCACCTCCTTGAGAAGTCCATTTAACACAGCGGTTCAATTGGGGGAAACATAAAACCATGGGAAACTCAAGAGGGGAAACAATGGAATGGTATCAGCCTTGGCTAACTATGTGAATATACATTTATTCTTGATTGTTTGATAATGATTCCCCCCTCAATTGTAAGTCCATAATCAACTAATAAAAAAAGAAATACATTTTATGATCAGATGATTTCCTTTTGGCAGTAAAGAAATATTAATGACTTTATTATCTTCAAATATGTAAGTTGGGAAAAGTCGCATTTATTTCATTGAGATGTATTTGCAATAAAATTTTGCAATTATAAGAAAAAAGAGAGATAAAGGAAGGAATGTAGCAACAGGGGAAGGAGTCATTTAAGATAGGAGGAATCAGAAATCAGTTTATGACTATCAAGAAGGAGGAATGAGGAGGACCAACATGCAGGGGAAGAGATGCTAAAAGAGAGGAGCTGACAATGAGGTTCCAATGCTTGGCAAAACATAGGCCACTGACAAACTCAAATGCAGGTGGGGATGTGGAGCAATATGAAGTCTCATTCCCCATTAGTGTTAGGGCACTTTGGAGCCATTTGGTAGCTTCTGACAAAATTCCTTTTATCATATGTCTTTGTCAGTTTGAGCTGTTAAAACAGAATGCCATAGACAGGTGGCTTGTATATCAAGCGTGTATTTCTCATACTTTTAGAGTCTGGAAGCCTACAATCACAGTGCCAGCATGGCTGGGTTCTTGGTGGGAGTCCTTCTTCTGCTTCACAGACCACTGCCATAGTGCTATATCCTTGACAGAGAGAAAGATAATTTCTCATGCATCGCTTCTTACAATGATCTTGTTTGTGAGGGCACTACCTAATTTCCCAAAGACCTCACCCCTGAATAATAACATGTGCATTTGAGGGAGATACAAACTTTCAGTTCATAGCATCTTATGATCCAAAAATTGTGCTCCTTAGTATTGAACCAAAGCAGCCCAAAATAAAGACACACACAAAATTATGCACAGGGATGTTCATAATCATCAACACTAGCTAATAACATAGTGAATGGAAAATTAAAAATTATCTGGAGGTATATCCAGATAATGGACTATTCTTCAACACTAAAAAGAAATGAGCTATGTGAAGATATGGAGGGATTTGAAATGCACGTTACTAAGTGAAAGAAGTTGAGCTGCTAGTCGAGTTTAAAGTTCACGAAGAAATTAAACAGGGTAATGAAAATACCCTGTGTGATTCTATGATGGTGCAATAATAACACCCAGGGGTGTTGGAATGTATCCTGATGATAATACTCTCTATTCTTGGTCTCTTTTTAATAGACTATTTTTTTAGAGAAGTTTAAGATTCAAAAGGAAATTAAACACTAGGGATAAGGATTTCCTGCACATACATTTGTCCTCACAACTGCACAGCCTCCTCTCCAGTCATCCTCCACCAGGAAAGTTCCTTTGTTTACTGATGAGTCTACAATGATACCACATTATCACCCAAAGTCCATAGTTTGCTTTAGGGTTCACTCTTGCTGAAGTACATTGTACAGCTTTGGACTGCAGGGAAGCAAAACTTTGCTTCTACCATCTTTGTGTCTCTGGCTGGGAATGAGAATTGATGGAAAAATTATAGGAGAAAATTATATAATTTTTACACATATGTAGGAGCCACCGAAGGAAAATGAAGAGCTAAGGTGGCAAAACCTAAATGCTTATAAAGTAGGTTGGTCAAGGAGTGGAAATTGTGGGAAAATATCTAAAATGAAGGTGAGACTAAAGGAAGAGAGAAGTTTTTTTAACCAGGTCTGTTTATACAGATGTTTTCTCAGCCTTTATCTTCATCCTTGGTGACAGGAATGCTTCTCTTTATTTCTGATTAGGGAGGGCACCATTCACATCAGAGTTTCCTTCTGTCTCTGCGGATAAGAATGTTCCTGTTTGAAAGGGAGAAAACCTTTGCCTGCTACATCTCGGACAGAGGGCTAATATCCAGAATATACAGGGCACTAAAGAAACTAAACTCCAAAATCACAAATAATCCAATCAATAAATGGGCTAAGGAACTCAAAAGCAACTTCTCTCCAGTAGAAGTCCAGAAAGCCCATACATGTATGAGAAAATGCTCTACATAATTAGTTATAAGGGAAATGCAAATCAAAACTTCAACGAGATACCACCTCACTCCTGTTAGAGTGGCAAAAATGAAAAATTCTGACAATAACAGATGCTGGAGGGGCTGTGGGAAAAGAGGAACACTGTTACACTGCTGGTGGGACTGTAAACTGGTTCAGCCACTATGGAAAGCAGTGTGGAGAATCTTCAAAAAATTAAGGATGGAACCACCTTATGATCCAGCTATCCCACTCCTGGGTATTTTCCCAAAAGAGTTAGAATCAGCATATTTTAGTGATATGGCTTCATCAATGTTTATAGCAGCTCAATTTACTATAGCTAGACTATGGAACCAACCCAGATGCCCCTCACTCGATGAGTGGATACAAAAACTTTGGTACATATATACAATGGAATACTACTCGGCCATTAGAGAGGACGATATTATGGCTTTTGCAGCCAAATGGATGGAGATGGAAAGAATTATGCTCAATGAAGTATCCCAATCTCAGAGACTCAATGGTCGAATGGTATCTCTCATCTGTAGAAGCTAGAATACATGGGGAAGCAGTATGATAGATGGCTAAGCTAACAATAACTTCAAATTGTATGATTCTCAATGCAATAGGGGGATGGCTCCCTAGG
>PVKS010031802.1:0-23124 GCA_004027875.1 Aplodontia rufa
CTATAGGCAGGCTGGGTGTGGCTGGAGGAAGTAGGTCACCTGGGGCATACCTTTGGGGTATATATTTTGTCTCTGCTTCTTTACTGTCACTTCCTAAGCTGCTTTCCTCCTTTTGCTGTGATGTGCTGCCTCACCTTAGGCCCAGAGAAGTGCAGTTGGCTGTGTATGGACTGATATATCCAAAACCATGAGTTTCAAATAAAATTTTCTGCCTCTAAATTTGTTCCTGTCAGGTTTTCTGGTCACAGCAGCAAAATAGCTGACTAAAACAGGGCACAGGCAATCTCATGTTACAGTTCAGGAAAAGATAATCTACTACTCAACTTACTTTTAAATCTTATAAATATCTAAAATAACCTTTTGTCTAACTACTTAAAAGTCTTACATGAGTGATATACTATATTTTACATGGAATAGCTATCACTTTTGAAAAAATAATGACTATTCCAACAGTTTTTAATTATATTGCTTACTAATCTTAATTGCCAGGGTTCCAATACAGTTCCAAAGAGCATCTTGAACAAACAGAAAAGCAATTAGCCTAAATTAATTGCTTTGCTGATGTGATTTGCAGTAGGTATGCTTGGTGGTTTTAAAACTCCTGCCAGTGCTTTCACAACTTGATGTTTTGATGATTGCTTTAGCCTATTTTTGCACCAGAGCAATTAACCAGATAATTGTTCTCATGTGAACCTGGCCTTAATCATTATGTTTAGGTTCATAGTAGCAATTAACCAAATAAAAAATATACATTTAAAGAGTATCACTTAAAAGTACTACAACAAAAGCTAAGAAAAACTTGCAACATTTTTCTTATATACCCATACCTTCTTACTAAGGACAAGAATAAATGCTGTATCTCCTTTTCCTTTTTTCAATTAGTAAGAAAGGGAAGTGATATTTCTACTTCTTCATTAAATAGTACTCTAAAGTCCCTAATAAAAGGGAAAAGCCCAATGACTGAACATTAAAATTCTATTTATTGTTCAAATGAGACTATGGCTTTCAGAAAAAGGGCATACAATACCTAACGCAAGTTCTATCTGAATCCAGACAATGACACTAAATCCTTACTTTATTAAATATCAATTTCATTCAAAAATAAAAAAAATATGGAGAAAGGGAGCATTTGAACCAATTGTCTGGAGTTTAGCCAATGTTTGAAACAAATTTAAAAGCAGATTTATGTATCCTACAAAAGCAGTATTTACAATTCTTTTAATACACATGTATAAAATTTACTTCTCTGAGCAGAGCCCTGTGAAAGGTGTAGAGGGAAAGAGGTGAGGTGAAGGTAAGAGGCCCAAAGATGAGGACACAGGACCTCCTTAAAAGGAGACAGACCCTTAAGCAGCACAAGGCCTCACAATAATATATGCTACAAGTGAGGCAGAAAAAGTTAGGCAGTTCAGTGTAGGCAGAACAATGTGGGTTGATAAGGAGAAAATTAACTGGTCATCTTTCCTGAGAGGGCAAAGACATTCTCCAATGCTAATGAGGGTCTGACAAGATAGGCCCAGATGCAGACACTCACTGCTGCTAAGCAAGGAACCACATTCTTTCTATTGGAGCCTAAGGCATGGATCAAAGAGCCTAAGGTATGGATCAAAGACTGGACCAGAATTCCACACCTGTGTCCTAGGTACAGGGGCAGGGAAGCAGTGACCAATCCAGGAGAGGACTTCATATAAAAAGGGCAAAGCTCACTGCCTTGTTGGCTCTGTCCCCTTCCCCCACTCTGGGGGAAATCTGCTCTGTTCCCTGTGCTTTACTTTCTATAATAAAATTCATCTACTATGCTTGCCTCGGTGTCCCTCGGTTTCATTCTTCGACTCGGAGAGGACACGAACCGGACATCCTCATCACTGGCATCACCAGCACAGGAATGTGCCATGAATTCGTTTAGGAACATGATGCAGCACTTCATTACAACTACCACTACAATTTGAACTCTTCTTTAAATATAAAGGATCTCATATTCATTTTAAGAGAAATTATTAGTAGCAGTATAACTACTACAATATAGATTTTTTTTCAGACTTCAGTAAGTAAGGAGCTATTTTATACTGCTTTAAAGTAAACATTTTAGCACTTGAGAGATGACATATATAAAACCTTTCCATTTTAATAAGGCAAAAGGGTTCAACCTAAAAGTGTTCTGTCATTCTTCATGACTTCAGGAAACTACCCCCTTTCTTCATTTCTGAAGGACTGTCATACAGAAAATAGCACAGGCACATGCATGTCAGGTCTGTCATTTTTAATTATTACCAATCAAGTCCCAGCAATTTCTTCTCTGGTTAAACATGTGTGTACTTATTTTCTGAAATATTTCTTTATGCCACTGTTCATAAAATATTTTAGGATGAAACAAAATCCCTTGCACTAAAATTAATAACTAATCACAGGAGATATTTATCATCTTGAGCCTTTTACAAGAAAACTGTCAGATTTAATCACATTTCTCATATTTTCACTATCTACCAGGCTTCATTTATCATACATTTTAAAATTCTGACAACAGTTATTTTAATTACCATTTCTGGTTTGAAGGATTAAGCATAAGACAACTCCTAGAAGAAGTTGGGGGTAGGACAGATGGTAAAATTTATCCAAGCAGTCAATAAACTATTATTTCATCAATAAATGAAGATTTTCTTCATTGTTGACAATTTAAAAACAGACTTGAGATTATGAAGCCTCTAAAATCATGGGCTCACAGCACTACATTCATCATCATATGAAATGTATTCCATTCTTTCCCAAAATTTGATCATGAATTCTAATTTCATAATATAGAAAATTTGTTTTGTTTTGTTTTAAATCCTGCAAACTTTGCTGGGGATGTAGCTTAGTAGCAGAGCACATGCTTAGTATTCATGGGCCCTGGGTTTAATCTCAACAACATGAAAAAAAAATTCCTACTAATACCTACTATATCTATTTATTCATCTTTATACTGCCTGGAAACCACAAAGTTAGTAGCAGTAGTTATTTTGAATAACACACACAGGACTACCCACTGTATGACTCAATAGATGCTGTGTTATTATTTGTAGAAATGTTCACTTATGCATATTGGGCATTAGGAACCAAGGAAATGTAGAAATTAAAGTTATCATTACACGATGGTACTATAATAAAAATTCACATTATTATATTAGACAACATAATATGTACATGAAGAAGCACTAGACCAAACTCATTCACATCAATCCAGTTTCCTTCCCATCTCCAGAAATGGAATTAACACTCAAAGAAGGCTGATATAATATGCATGTCATGTAGAGCTTCCTTTCAAGGGATTTCACTAGGTTAAATATTTGGGGGTTACAAGCCAATAAGTATTTCCTTTAAAATTAAATTAGTAACTAGAAATACTGAAGGAATCAATGACAGAACTGACAGTCAATATTACTCAAAATTCCTTTAAATTTGAATACACTAAAGATGTCATGTGAGGATAAATATATACATCACTTTGTCAGAGACATTTCCCCTTTGTAGAAAAATATCAATTATTTGAAAAATCATATATACAAGAAAAAGTATAAAAATTAGTCATGTCAATTATTTCTTACCAAAGGTAATAAAACCATTAATGAAATAAGCTTCCTTCTTTTTAACTGAAAGTCAAAGGATATGTCCAGTATTATCCTTTAGTTGGCAATAATTATTTGCCAAAAATGAAAAGGCATATTCACAGAAAGTGAAATTAATGTGTGTCACTATGTACTTAAATAAATAAATACCTATTTAAAATTCATATGTGAAATTCTGACACCAACTATGAAGTAAGGTGTGGTACAAAAATGGACAAGGCTTTCTACTTTTCCTTAAGAAACATCATAAGAAATGAAGAGTATTTACAAATGGGATTGCTTGGAAGAATTAGTTTTTATTAAAAATAAGCTGTTTAAAAAATTGTCAACTCCACATATTTAATGAAATATCCAAAATTTGTCACTTTTTACATATCTTATATGGAAAAAAGAAGAAAACCTTCTAATACTGTTCAGAACTATCAAACATAGCCGCTGAAATGAGATAAGTCATTTATTATTCAAGGCAAAACATTTTGGAACTCAGAAAGGAGCAGGATCAGCACAAACTCAAACCTGAAAGAATGCCAAGATGACAGACATGGAGTGGAACTAACCTAAGCTAACCGCAACATATGATCCCCTAGGCCTGAGGCAGAATAATGTACTTGGAGATAATAGCTCCTAGTGTTTAGAGCTTGGGTTTTGAAAGTACACAAAAAGGGTTCTGATCCTGTCTTCACTTATTGTAGAACTTAATTTCTTGCTCTGGGATTTGTAATTTTTTTCAGGGTTGTTGCAGAGATTAAATGGAACAATGTATATAAACAGTCTGATACAGACTGTAATAAATCCGAGGCTATTATTAGCTATTGTTATCCTTACTCCAGAGAAGCAAAAAAGGAGTGGGAGCATATTAAACACTGGCACTTTAAAACCAAGTATAGTTTTAAAGAGAGGGTTAATGGATAGAAGGACACAGAAGATATCACTTTTGTAGATGGTTTGGAAACCTGGAGAGTAGTTGTTCCAATACTATGTGACCCTTCCAGGAATGGTCTAACAAATTATTCTGAACGTGTAAATATAAGACAGTGTCAAAAATATGCCTACTTCAAAGTAACATCACTTGCTCAAAAGATACCTTTCTAACGCTAAAATCCTCCCAGAACTAAAATATATTTCATTATTCTTTCTGCAAAAATATGAATAATTATCACGCAATAAGCACAAAAATATTCAGTGGATTACAGAACTAAATCAAAATTCAGCTTCATACTAAAGATCCTACTAACCAGCCCAGCTATATTAACAGGTACCAAAAGTATGCGGTCAGGCTGTTCTTCATTCTAAGGAAGGACAGTGCTGCTATAAATACCACTTTGAAGCTGCTTCATCAGTCGGCATTTTTGGAGTGGTGTGGCATGGTGTGGCTTGGTTTATCTTGGCTTGGCTTGGTTTGGTAATGATGAGGTCTCACTGTGTTGCCCAGGCTGGGCCTGGACATCTGGGCTCAAGTGATCCTTCTGCCTTAGCTTCTTGGAGCAGCTGAGACCACAGACAAGCACCACCATGTCCATTAAAATAGCATTATTTTTGCTTCAACTGTATTTCTAAGAATTCAGACTTTCATAGGAGAAAACTGATCATACTCTACACTCAATATTCCAAGGTTAAAAGTATTCCTTTCCTCCAGACCACTTAACTTTAATAGAAAACAAAATATTCTCAAACTCAAATTCAACTATGCCTGCCAGATTTCATGGATAAGTTTGTTTCTCCTGGGTAATCTTTAAACCTCAGTCTCTAAAAGAATTAAGTAATATTAGGGGATTGAAATGAAATAAAATTTTAAGTCCACTGTGACATGACATTCACCAGAAAATGGTAGATTATCCACCCATTCCTTGAACACTTATAAATACGATGTATAGCATATGTTCACAAAACAATTCTTGGAAATAAAACACAATGGGCACTCGGTAAATATTTTATATCACCAACACCTGCTCAAATCCTTTCTGAACTTTATTTCTAAATATCACCGTTTTTTATTGAATCAACGGAAATTTGAAGAAAGAAACAGAATAAACATTCAGAGAAGATCAAGGGAGTTAGAAAAAATCTTTATATAAAGCCGCATTGAGTTTTACATGAGCCAGGGTGCTGCCAGTCTCACTGAATGAGTGGAGGAGTCATCTGTCATGCTACAACTTTAGCCTGAGTAAAATGAAAAGACTAACAACGGCTTTTTCTATAGGAAACAAGAAAGAATAGTAATAAGAATTTCAACACAAAAAACAAAGGAATCATGAATCAAATACTAAGTACTACCAATGAATTCATTTAAAAATAAACAAACTTAGGGGCTGAGGCTGTAGCTTAGTGGTAGAGTACATGCTTAGCATGTTCAGGTTCCTGTGGTCAATCCTTAGAACTGAAATAAACAAATAACTTTAATTCATAGATTTGAAGTTGAAGGGAGTTTAGCAAGCTAGTTCAACCTTCCACATCATTCAAGAAACTCTTTTATAGTATGTTTGTTTGAACACTGAGAGTGAGTTTTCCATTTTGGAAGTCCATCAATGAAAATGAAGCTTTCAACTTATAGTAACCTGAATTATAGTAACCCTTTTGTCAACTTCCACCTGTTGGTCAAAGTGCTGTTGTCAGAAATAACAAAAAAAACCTAATTTAGGTAGCCTAATTAACTCTCTATTGTATGTTATACATCTTGTCAAACTCTAGATTTTAATGGAGAATTCAGTTTGCAGCCCCGGAAGGAGACAACCAGATAATATAAAAAAATGGATCCCACCTGGAGACAGGAGTACAGAACTAGAGAACGGTCCAAGAAAAGAGCACATTCCTGTAAAGACTATGTTGCAAGATACAAGGCTTTTTCAAAAGAAGACCTCAATTCAGAAATTTTATGTAAATTATCCAAATTTTTAAAGTATGAACAACTTACTCAATTTTTTAAAAATACTGCATATGCCAAATAAAGTAGTTTTGTAGACTAGATCAGATGTGACCCCTCCAGTTTACAACTTAAAATGTTTTACTTAAATTTTCATTTAAAGAGAAAATATTTATAGTTATTATTCTAAACTTCAGCATACATAAAGTGAACGAGCAATAGATTGTAAACTTTATTATATACTTAAACTAGCCACAGCAGTTCAAGATTTAAAATTCTCCAAATTTTGAGTATATGCTGATGCAATAGCTACATTCACAAAAATATAATATTCACACAACAAATTATAGTAACATAATTTACTTTAACAACCACTGCTATGGTTTGGGCATGGTTTGAGTATATCCTCCAAAGATACATGTATTATGGGTTTGGTGCTCAGTGTGACAAGTTTTGAGCTGGTGGAATATTTAAGAAATGGGGCCTACTGGAATATGCTTAGGTCTTTGGGGGTGCTGCCCTCAGATTATGGTGGTTATCATGAGACCTCACATAGCTCCTACAAAAATGAGTTGTTATATAAAAGCAAGACTGATCCCTGAACTTTTCCTCTGGCTTCCTTTCTCACCATGAAATCTCTTCTGCAAGTATTCCTGCCACTGTGATGCCATGAGGACCTCACAGGAGGCTGAACACATGGGACACTCCATCTTAGAAATCCAGACTTAACTAAATAAATTTTTTTTCATTGTATCTTACTCAACCTCAGATACTTTATTATAACAACAAAAAACCCTGACTTATGTTGTGCTTTATGATATTAGCTAATGGATGCTTGTGAATCTTTCATTTGTCCTGTATTACTACCCTATGATGTTCTAATCCATGAGCAAGCATGGTCAACTTTCAATAAAGGGATCATCTGATTATGAAGATACAGATCACAGGATTGAACTAATTTTGTTTGTTTTTCTTACTTCAGGATCAATGTTAAAAATTTAAAATTGGGGGGGATTACTTCTTAGTGGATTTAAAAATTAAAAACAGCTTTTGTAAAGATATATTGAAGTCAATTATCTTTATTTTAAAGCTTATTTCCAAATAATAGAAAGTGCTATATATGCATATTGCTATAAAGATGCTCAGACTCATTCAGTGTTTTACGTATCTGCTTTTTACATATAAAACATGCTGCTTTCTGGACACTGTATCAAACATACAAAAATGCTGAAGACCAAACTGGATTTAAAATAACAAAAGATTTATATCAAGTACAAATAAATATTTCAATAAGCTTAAAGTCAGACATAGAGAAAGAGACATAATAACCAGATGTTTAATTTAAATCACTGACAGAAACAGTCAGTGTTCTCTTTTCTTAAAACACTTGAATTTTTTTTTTTGTATTTGAAAGCAATGGTAAATGTCAAATGACTATGAGACTATCCTTCTGAATATAAGAAAATATCATGCTGTTTAACTCTCAATACAAAATGTATCTTCTGAAAAACAAAGATAAAAACAGCATGTGTCAAACAGATCAATTCCAGTATCAAAACACATGAGCAGATACCATGAGCATACAGAAAAGTCCCTCAATTACTACATATTTTTAAAGTTTTGAATTTCAAAAAATGATCACAGATAAGAACTATAAAAACCTATAGAAATAACTGAGTTTATCTTAATATAAGGAATCCCTTATTAAAACTAGCAACATTTAAGATAGATCATTCTAATTGGTATTATATAGAATATTATGTAACATATAAAATATAGGTTCTATTGAAAGAACATAATGAGCTTAGTAAAAACAGAAAGTTAGGGCTGGAGCGGTGGCTCAGCGGTTTCGGCGCTTGCCTGGCAAGCACGAGGACCCGGGTTCAAACCCCAGCACCACGTACACAACTGAGTGTTGGAGCAACTAAGGCCGTGTGAAAAACTAAATAAAGTTGTTTCTCTCTTTCTCTGTTCCTCTCTCTTAAAAAAAAAAACAAAACAGAAAGTTAAGTGCTTTACGTAAATGTCAATTGTGTATGAACAGCTAGCTATCAAATAAAAATCTGACTGATCAGCCATTCGCTTTTTCTTGGTTGTCCTCCTCATTAAGTTTTTTTTTTTTTTAAGAAAAGCAATTTTTATTTTACGTATTTTTTATTTTTACTTTTAAAAGAGCAAGAGAGAGTGGGAGAAGTAAAAAGAGGGTCAGTTTTTATTTTTTTTAATCTTCTTTTTCTGACACTTAGTTGTGTATATGGTATCGGGGTTTGAACCCAGATCCTCATGCATGCCAGGCAAGCGTTCTACTGCTGAGCCACCTCTCCAGCCCTCTCACTCAGTTCCTACTTTATCAATGACGAGGAAGAAAGAAAAAAAAAAAAGCACTGAAAAGTCAAATAAGTAGGGCTAGTATGAACAAAAGATGTTGAAAGACAAATGAGAACACAGGTAAAGTGCCTACCAATTAACTGCGTAATAAAGGTTACTTTTGTCCCCTCTATCCTCATGAAGCTCATTATTATCATTAAGTCTTATGTAACATAAAGAGAACAACCTTTGAGAGCAGCAGGGTCTCAGTGCCCCCCAGTCTGAGACACAGTATCAAGTATTTAGTAGGAGGTTAATAAATGCTTCATTGATTTATTGAAGGATAATAATGAACAAATGAACAGCAGAAGCTAATTGATAGGCTAAGTGCATTAGTATATTCTAGTGCCCTCTATACGAAAGGTTACTAACCCATCTCAGCTAAGTGCTAAAATTATAATTAAGTCTGATGGAAAGTCCCAGATTTATACCAATATAATTACAAATATTACTTAGCTTAGTAATACAGTATGGCAAGAACAATGAGATGAGTAATTTAGATGATACTGCAAAGTGGGTTTTAATGTCTGAAAGTTCTATTACAGCACATAGGATTAGTGAAGTAATGTAATTAAAACCTTAAAGAGTATGATCTTTAAAACTCTACTGCTCAACCTCATTAAAATGCATGTTTTCTCAATTAATCCAAACTTTTCCATTAAAAACATAAAAATATACTTTAATTCTTTGCAAATAAATCTCCACAGTATATATATTTAGGATCAAACACCAAATAACCATTACAGTTAAGTAGGAAAAGCAAAGACTAAATCTGTACAAAGTTTGAATACATGAACCCTAACAAAGAGAAAGAAGGGCCTTGTGAGGGCTGCCCACTTTTCCATTTATAAGTAACCCAGTTATGCCTAAATAAGCATTTAAAGAGCTGGACAATTAGAAGTCCTTTAACTTCTTTGTTTAAATGATAAAAACTTATGCAAATATTTATTTAGGAGATAATTCATAAAACCGTATATAAACTGGTTATTATTTAGCAATCCAAGTAGTCTACAATTACTGTCTCTTATACACAGGACAGATATACAGAAAACTGTTTTGAAATATAATCTTTTTTGTAGAAACTGTTTTTTGCCTTTAATTCAATAAACCACTAAGAAACTTATCTCAATGTTAAGCTAATGTTAAACAACTAAAATTACTAGACAATTTTATTTACTTTTATTATAAAAAGGTTCTTAAAGATTATTGCCAAAAAATTGCCTATATAGAAAAAATGCCATTATAGAAAAGAATTTTAACTTTTAAATTACTATCATTCTGGGCAGCCTTGAAGACTAGGGGATGGGGGGGTGAAAACATGGGAGAGGAGGGGGACGGAGAAGTGGGGCAAGGGGAGGGTTATGCAGAGGAGGGAATTGGCCCACAATAAAATGTTATCATGTGTCCATATAGGAAAGTGTAACAACAAACCCCTTCATTACGTGAAACTATAATGCACCAATTCAAAAAATAAATAAATTACTATCATGCATTACTCCTTAGATTTTTTTATATTCTAGAAAACAATAAATTTTTATAAATGAGGGCCAAATGTCCACGCTTACATTAGTAAAATTTTCAAGAAAATTTGAGGGGCTGGAGCGGTGGCTAGCAGTATCATGCTTGCTTGGCATGCATGAAGGACCTAGGTTCCAACCCCAGAACCACATATACAAGTATGTGTCTGAACAATGAAAATCAGATGAAAAACTAAATAAAAGTGACTTTCTCTTTCTCTCTCTTACTCTTCCTCTCTTAAAAAAAGAAAAGAAACTTTGAAACAATAAATTTTATAAGAAAAAAATGGTATGGATTAAAGACTTAAACCTAAGTAAGACCTGAAACTATGAAACTATAGAAGAAAATATTAGGGGAAATGTTTCATGCCATTGGAATGGGCAAGGATTTTTTGGACAAGATCCTAAAAGAGCAAGAAAAAATGGCAAAATTAGACAAATGAGGTTATATTAAAACCTAAAAGCTTCTGCACAGCAAAGAAACAATCATCAGAGTGAAGAGATGAACTATGAAATGGGAGAAAATGTTTGCAAATTACACAACTAAAAAGGGATAAATTTCAAATATATTTATATATCAAGAATTCAATAACCAAAAACACACAAAAAACAAAATCCAATTAAAGAATGGGCAAAAGACATCAATAGGCATTTCTCAAAAGAAAACATACAAATGGCCAATGGGTGTATGCAAAAATTCTTGATATCCTTAATTATCAGAGATATGTAAATCAAAATCACAATGAGATATCACCTCATCCCAGAAAGAATGGTTATTATAAAAACAAAGAAACAAAGAAAGCAAAGAGAAAAGAAAAGAAAAGAAAAAAAGATAATAAGTGCTAGCAAAGTTGTGGAGAAAAGAGACTCTTTGCATACTGTTTGTCAGAATGTCAATAGATTTGGCCATTATAGAAAATTGGAGGTTCCTTAAAAAATTAAAAATAGGACAACCATTTGATCCAGCAATCCTACCCCTGGGTATATATCCAAAGGAAATGAAATCAGTACGTCAGAGACATTTGTACTCCTATGTTTTTTGAACTATATTTAAAATAACCTACAAATAAAAACAACTAAATTTACATCAACTGCTAAACAGATAAAGAAAATATACTACATATGTACAACGGAATATTATTCAGCCATGAAAAGTATGGCATTCTGTCATTTGTGACAACATGGACAGTACTGGAGAATAATATGAAAAGTGAAATAAGTCAGACACAAAGACAAGTACTGCATAATCTGAGTCACATATGGAATGTACAAAAAATGATTTCACAGAAGTTTAGAATATTATGCTCATTACCAGAAGCTGGGAAAGAGGCTGATCAATAGGTAATAAATTATAGTTGGACAGGAATAAGAAGTTTTGGTGTGCTATTGCATACTAGGGTTGTTATAAATAACAATAAGATACTTTATATTTCAAAAATCTAGAAAAAAAAGAATTTTGAATGTTTTCACCATGAACAAATAGATAAGTATTTGAAAAGATAGATAACTTTAATTTAATTTATACACCACATTAAACAATGTGAACATGTATCAAAATACTACCTGGTACCAAATAAATATGGATAATTTTTTATTTTATATTTAAAATAAATAATAAAAACTAACAAAAATTTTATTAAGAAGGAGTCAAGTCAAGGCTATCACATAATATAAATAATTATTCATTTTTAAAGTATAAAAGGAAATTAAAAGTGGGAGGAAGGAGTCCTGAATTTAACATGTTATCTGATAAAAATAGTAAATTATTCTATTTATAAAATTATTTTAATCTAAACAGTTTTTATTTTAGCTATAGTAGTGCTTTATATTTTGAAAACAAAATATTTTTGGTAACCTCCCTTTAAAAAAATTATTGAAAAATTAGTGAGCAAGAATTCTGTGCCATGCCTATGGTTTGCAAACCTAGCTCAACTAATCACTAATGCCAGTATGACTATGCAGTTTCTTTCATTATTAAAGTCTACTTCTGATAGTTTTCCTATATCTTTTTCTTCCTTCATGCAATATTTCAAGGAAAAATGGATTTATCATTATAAGGAAACACTTTCCATTTTACACTATATATTAAACTGTTCATCAAATAACTTCCATTTTCAAAACAAATTATACAAGAAAAACAAAATGTCATGAATACGAAGTCTAAATGCATAACATTTGAGATAGTTTCAGTCATTTTTCTTCATAAATGTACAGTTAAATCAACCACAAAATTTGCAAAAAATATTAAAAGGACAAACAATATATCCCATATGGGTAACAAAGAAAAGAATGAACAGACTACTATTGTTATCATTATTTATGCAAACATCTGTATCAGGACACATAAAAATCTTGCTGCACTTATAAGCAACAGATGCATTGAAAATATACATTTAGAGTGTTTTTAAAACTTAAGCCTATCAATTTCAAAAGGCACAGCTGCAATCAATTTTACTAAAAAGTTGACATGCCTTCTTATAATGACAATTAGTATTTGCTACTTGTTTTCCTTGGGAAAAGTGTTGTCAAGATGTTACCATGGTTACCTGTCATTTATGATCCAGTTCAGACAGAGATTGAGAGAACTAAGATTTTTGCACCTCTTGACAATTTCCATCACAGTTTCATTATCCAGTTCAGTGATATGACGTAGGTCCAAGCTGGAAAGGTTTCTTAGCTAGTAAGATAAATAAAATGAAAGATAAAATAGGTAAACACTACATGCATTAATTCTCAAAAATGATAATACAGTTTATTACAAGGTAGAATATCACTGTAAAATGTTTAAAACAGATCATTATTTCTGTAATCTTTTACATACTAGATTAAAAATGAGTGTAGAACTCTATCATAAATATATGAATGACAGCAAACACTAAAATAAAACATTTTCTTTATAAATAAGCATCAAATATTTGCGAATTCTTATCTACTACATGGGGAAGCTACTGAATATATTACAAAAGGATCTATAATTGAGTAAGATTCTTCTCACAGTGTTCAATTTTAGATATTTATCTTCATAATTATACTGCCATTTCTAAATAGATTTTATCATTTTTGAAAAAAAGAAATATGAATAAAGGGTTAATTCATAGATATCTTGGTAATATTTTATCAATGTACTCCAAATCATACTATTATACACATATGCTTCACCACGAAACAATATAAAATATTTAAGAAGCAAAGATTTTCTCTAGGTTCTGCCTCCTCTACTTCTTCATTTTCTCTATTCCTTTCTTCAAGTTTCTTGTCTTACCCTGATGCTCAGTCTCCAAAAGCAAATTAATGATATTACTTACACAAAGATGGCAAGATCCTAATTATCCTTTTCAAATAAGGTGATTTTGTTTGATAAAAGACAAAGCATTAATCTGAAGCACGTGGCAGATCAAATGACACTCCACCACTCTACCAAAGATGTCTATGCCCTCATATGTTACCTTTTTAGACAACAAAGACTCTGTATACATAATTGAAGTTATAGATCCTAAAAGGGGGGTACTATTCCAGCCAAAGTCAGAGAGATGTGAAAGAAGACACAAGAGGCTTCTGAGTCACTAAAGGGACTCAGCCTGCCTTTTACAAGCATCGAATATGGAGAAAGGGGCCCAAGAGTCAAGGAATGCAAGTGGCTCAGAAGCTGGAACAGTCCAAAGCTGACAGCCAGAAAGACTTAGGGACCTCAGACTCTACAACCTTACAGAACTTAATTGTGTCAAAAATGTGAAAGAACGTGTTCACCTCGGCAGTACATATACTAAAATTGGAACGATACAGAGAAGATTTGCATGGCCCCTGCACAAGGATGACACACAAATTTGTGAAGCATTCCATATTTTTAAAGAAGGAGAGAAATGAAGCAAATCAACAAAATCTCCAATGAAAAGGAAGCAATCACCACTGACCCCACAGAAATCCAACAAATTATAAGATCATATTTTGAAAATCTATACTCCTCCAAATTAGATAATATGGAAGAAATGGACAGATTTCTAGACAAATACAACATCCCTAAATTGACTCACGACAATACTGAATTCCTAAACAACCCAATAATAGGCACTGAAATCCATATAGCAATTAAAAGTCTACCAAAGAAGAAAAGCCCAAGACCTGATGATTTCCCTGCTGATTTTTAACACACTTGTGAGGAGGAACTAATACCTCTCCTTATTAGGTTATTTCAAGAAATTGAAAAGGAGGGAACTCTCCCAAACACTTTTTATGAAGTAACTATAACTCTGATACCAAAACCCAACAAGGAAACATCAAAAAAAGAAAAGTACAGACCAGTATCCCTGATGAACCTGGACACAAAAATCCTTAATAAAGTTCTAGCAAACTGTATTCATAAACTTATCAAGAAGATAATCCACTGTGATTACGTGGGCTTCATCCCAGGTATGCAGGGCTGGTTCAACACAGGCAAAACAATTAATGTAATATATCACTTAACCAGAGTCAAGGACAAAAACCATATGATCATCTCAATTGATGCAGAAAAGCCCTTTGATAAATTCAGTACCCTCCTGTACTCAAAAATCTAGAAAAGATAGGGATCAAAGGAATTTTTCTGAACAATGTAAAGGCTATATAGGCTAAACTCTCAGCTAGTATAATATTAAACAGAGAAAAGCTGAAAGCATTTCCACTAAACTCGGGAACAAGACAAGGCTGTCTGCTCTCACCACTTTTATTCAATATTGTTCTTGAGACCCTAGCTGGAGCAATAAGACAAGAGAAAGAAATCGAAGGTATACTAATAGGAAGAGAGGAAGTAAAACTCTCCCTTTCTGCTGACAATATGAACCTGTATCTGGAAGATCCAAAAAACCCCATCAGTAAACTGCTTGAACTTATAAACACATTTAGCAAAGTGGCAGGATACAAGATCAATACCCATAAATCAATAACTTTCCTATACACTAACAATAATCAGGTAGAAGAAGAAATTAGGAAATCAGTCCCATTCTCAATATCCTCGAAAAGAATAAAATACTTGGAATTAACCTTTCAAGGGAAATCAAAGATTTCTACAACGAAAATTATCAAAACATTGAAGAATGAAATCCAAGATGATCTAAGAAGATGAAAAGATGTTCCATGCTCTTGGTTAGGCAGAATTAATATAATAAAAATGGCCATTCTGCCAAAAGCTCTATATAGATTCAATGTAAGCCCCATCAAGTTACCAAAGTCATTCTTTACAGATATAGAAAAAGCAATTCCCAAATTCATTTGTAACAATAAAAAAACCCAGAATTGCCAAAACATTACTAAGCAAGAAAGGTGAAATAGGTGGTTTTGATATACCAGATCTAAAACTATACTATAGAGCTGTAT
This sequence comes from Aplodontia rufa, assembly GCA_004027875.1. NCBI lineage: Eukaryota > Metazoa > Chordata > Mammalia > Rodentia > Aplodontiidae > Aplodontia > Aplodontia rufa. The sequence continues at coordinate 15,696 of PVKS010031802.1, forward strand.
AACAAAGACAGCATGGTACTGGTATCAAGATAGGAATGAAGACCAATGGAATAGAATAGAAGACCCTGAAACAGAACCACAAATCTTTAAGCATCTGATTTTTCAAAAAGGGGGACAAAATATTACATGGAGGAAAGACAGCCTCTTCAACAAATGGTGCTGGACAAACTGGACAGCCACTTGCAGAAAGTTGAAATTAGACCCATATCTTTCACCTTGCACAAGAATCAAATCAAAATGGATCAAGGAGCTAGGTATTAAACCAGCTGCCTTGCAACTGATAGAAGACAAATTAGGTCCAACACTTCAGCATTTGGGAGCAAAGACTTTCTCAACATGTCTCCAAAAGTGAAGGAAGTAAAGTAAAAAATCAGTGAATGGGATGCCGTAAAGTCAAAAAGCTTTTGCACAGCCAAGGAAATAATCAAAATTGTCAAGAGATTTCCTACAGAATGGGAGAGAATCATGGCCTGTGATTCTTCTGACAGGGGTTTCATATTCAGAATCTACAAAATCCTCAAAAACCTCAACTACAAAAACACAAACCAAATCAATAAATGGGCCAAAGAGCTAAATAGAAACTTCTCAACAGAGGACATTGATCAAGCCAATGAATACATAAGAAAGTGCTCTAAATCTCTAGTAATCAGAGAAATGCAAATGAAAACTACATTAAGATTTAATCTCATGCCAGTCAGATTGGCAAAAATGAAGAAAATAAACAATGATAGATGCTGAAGAGGTTGTGGAGAGATAGGTACACTAGCACACTGTTGGTGGAACTATAGACTGAAACAGCCCCTCTGGAAAGCAGTATGGAGAATCCTCAAAAACTTAGGGATGAACCTACCATATGATCCAGCTGTTCCTCTCCTAGGTATGTTTCCAGGGGATTTAGAATCAGCACATTACACTGACAAAGCAAAATCTATGTTCATAGCAGCTCAATTTATAATAGCTAAATTATGGAAACAACCCAGATGCCCCTCACTGGATGAATGGATCCAAAAACTGTGGTACATATATACCATGGAGTTCTACCCAGCAATACAAACAATGATATTGTAGCCTTTGAAGGTAAATGGATGGCTATGGAAGAAATCATGCTGAGTGAAGTTAGCCTAACCCAGAGAACCAATGGTCAAATGTATTCACTCATCTGTGGAGGCTGGACTAGACCGTGGCCAGTGTGAAAGGTAGTCCACTTTCATGTATTAAACCCAGAAAGGATGTAGTGACACACAACCTAAGGCATTCGTAAAGATATATTGGAAAGGAGGGGGAAGGTGGAGGGGGTAGGGTTAAGGGTAGGAAATTGGGGTGAGGGCCTCTAGGGGGTAAATCTAATTTTCAGAATACATATATTATATTGTTTCATTGGAAGCATTTTTGATTGTTCAACAAACAAATTTCTTAATTAAAAAAATGTGGAAGAGCAGTAAAATTGACTCTCTCCTTAGGCTTTCAGAAAGGAACACAATTAAGCCAACACCTAGAATTTAGGCTGCTGACATATATATCAGACAGATTTCTAATTTACAGTGTTAACAGTAAGATAATAAATTCATGCTGTTTTAAGCTATGAAGTGTGTGGGGATTTGTGATAGCAGTGATAGGAAGCTAGTACACAACATTTCCAACATCTCAAGGGAGCGCTCCTTTAGGATTAATTAGTCTTTTCCAGACCACCATCAAAATCTCCTTTGGAGGTGGGCAGGTTATCTATGTAGAAAGCATACTTGCTGGTATAAGCCAACCACCAAATGCCTGAGAACAGTAAAACAGCCAAGACCCACCTTAGAGTCACTTGAGCTGAAACCCCAAAAGAAAAGTAGATACTTGAACCTTCATTATATATGTTCTACATATCAACTCTCTAATAGGGTAACCATTAGTAACATGTAGTTACTTTACTGAGCACTTCAAATGTGACCAGCATGACAGAGGACCTGTATCTTAAACTGAATTTAATTTTAATTCATCTACACAGTTCTTGTATCCACGTGGAGCTAGTGGCTACAATGTTGAACTTAACTCTTCTATTTTCTAACTAAAATCATTATTTATTTATTTATTGGATCATTATAGTTAAACCACAATGTTTTCAGCTAGCTTTTTATACAGGGCATTTTTTATTGTCACATCCAAAAAGTATTTATTGTTGCTGGAAAGGTTCTGCTCTGGATATACATAAAAAACTGAGCAGCTTCTTTGAGCTGCATACGCTGGTGGTTTGTTGAGCTCATATCCTGACAGCATCCCTGTGTTAGCACTATACACATACAGCATCACTTAATTTTCCTAATTGCCCTTTAATATGATCTTTAGGAAGATGCAAATTTGTAAAACTTTTATTTGGCCACATAAACATCACATACACATGCATATTTTGGATCTAGAACAATGTTGCTATGTGAATTCTGATGTCTCTTAGCTTTCTTCTCTGTAAAGTATCTCATCATCAAAACAGAGTGAATATACTTAATGCCACTGAAAGTACACTAAAAAGTACTTAAAGGAGAAAAGCTGTTATATGTATTTTATCACAAATACAAATATCACTTCATCAGCCCAAAGACAGTGAGAGCATACAATAAAATTCTGTAGAAAAAAAAAAAATTTAAAGTTGTTTGTGCCGGTTCAGTCCCTGAAAGTAGGGAGGAAAAATGAGAACCACTGAGGTCTGAATATCTTATTAAAGTGCAGCTAATCAGGAGGGAGATGTTAAAAACTCTAAATTACTTCAGACTTGTGAAAATCCAAAGATACCTTCTAAAATTAATGTATAGCTAGAAGTAGCAATTTCAGGAATCATCTGTATGTAATACATTTCTAATTCTCACTGACTCATGAACTTCTGAGAAATTCTACATCCAGGTCCACTTGATGCAAAGTGAACCAGATGACGACCTTGAGCCACTTTGATTGTCACTACATTTCTTACTCTTCCAAAGGAGCACAAATAAGCACATGAATAAGCAGGTTTACCTTGGCTCTCACACTACACAATTTCACTGGGATTTTGAAGAGTACTTTATTCATTAGGCTCATTATTTTCATAAGCTGACAGTCCTTGACTATGTTCAGATGACCTTCCCCATGATCACTATGGCCACCAAAACAGGACCCAAAGGTGGTTCAAGGAGACTAACTCCCAGAAACCAGAATCATTAGAAGTCACAAACCCAGCTCCTCTATATAATATGACATTTTCACTCAAAACTCTACAACGGATTCTGTCAAATTCAGCATATTCCTTTCCTTCCAATGGGGATATCATAATAGTGCACTCCAGTGTTGCATAAAAAGTTACCTGAAACAATCCTTCATAGTCTGAAAGACATAATTACACTTACTTATGTCTTTTAATTAAATTTAACTTTCCTTTTAATTCACTTCCAGTTTGGGGTTATACAAATGACAAAGGATTTGAATAAGCAAAGCCTTAGAACCAACATATATTAAGTATTTCACTCTGGTTTTCAAAGATTCAATAAGGTATTTTAAAAGAAACCCAAGTCATAATGTGGAATGTAGGGAATTCCCTTTCAGTTTAATATTGCTCTTATTGGGTCATTAACATTAAAGACTAAAATTCGTCAAAGACTGGTATGGTCATATATGCACTTACATGTAAAATGAGACACAGAAATGTTACCAGGGAACACAGACATGAAAGATTATAAAATGTCCTCAAATCATTTCCAAATTACCTTTAGACCCCAGAAAAGCAAACAAACAAAACACCTCTCAACTGTAGACTTATACAAGCTGACCACAGTGAATGACCCAACAAAAGAGAAATCATGATGCCTTGGCAAAGGCAGTGGACATTCCATTTCAGGCTAATGACAATTTATGTTGAGACCAGTTGGAGGTGACAATTTTTAAAAAGAATAAAACTTCTATATGTTTAAATACGTTCAAATGCTAGTTTGAACCTAAATTATTTCTAGTCAGCCTTGCCAATGCTGACTTTATTGTAAGCAGGTTTCTAAGCCATTAGTTAGAACTTTTGGGGAACAAAGTCAAGGGTAAGACAAACTGCCTTGCTGATGAAGAGGTTACTGGAGTGGCAGAACAGCACCAAATACTCTGCCAACACCCATCAGGCTGATGAGGAACAGAAGAGTGCCCAAAGGTACAGGGGGCTGAGGGTCAGAGAAAGACAGATATTAGAAAACTTAGAAGAGCCTCCTATTAAGAGAAAAGGGAGAGAGTTATAATACAGATCTTGAATAGTGAATATAGAAAATAAGTAAAGAAATGAAGGCTTCTGGGAATGAAAAGGGAATGGGACAGAGAATTTCTATCTGCAAAAACAAACAAACAAACAAACAAAAACAAAACATAAGTCTTCCATACCTGGACAGTGTTGATATCTATACTTAGAGAAGAACATGGCTGGACAAGACAAGGAACATGGTGCATCCTTTCTATAACTCACTAGAGTGGAACCACCACTTGGTTAAGACATTCCTTAATAGAAATTTTAATGAAAAGTTAAATAAGACACATTTGGGACATCACACAAATCCTTCCCATCACCTCAAGAACTGAAAGCATCATAGTGGTATTGGAAGACCTCTAAATTGCCTTAAAGCAGAATACAGACAACAAAAATCACTGATACTAACCTTGAAAACAGGACTTCCAGCGTCTTAGAATCCATAGTAAGTATGTTAACTCTCAGGTATCTTCTCTATGTATTCCCTTTCAACAAATACTTCTTGACCACATTGAGCTTCTGTCTTTACTGTCCTGCTTCTCCTCACAGAACTATCCTCTCTAATGCCTTTCTGCCACCTCATTAGCCATATTAATTTTCCTTGAATCATTCTGATCCTATCTCCCACATTCTACAAAGTGCCTAGGAGAAAAAAAGTTTCTTCTTCCAAGATGAATCTAAGCACTTCCCTATCAAGGCCCTTCACTTCCATCCCTACCATCCCCTTAAATCATTCAACCTAGCTCAAATCTCTGTTACCAAATTTTGAGAAGCTGTCTTCATTGTGCCCAGTGAACTGTGCCCACTATTTTAAAACTGTCTCACTTTACTCATTTTATTCTGATAAATTCAAAGTTTCCCTTCTCTCTCTTCCATTTATTAAACTATCTGGTTGAAATCTTGTCTACTCTCCAAAGTCTTCTTGATTAGTTAGAAAGAAGAAAACATTATTTCTTGGAAATATAATATACTTGCCTTAATAAAAGTTATTAGCTAGGCAGTTCCCAACATCTTTGTCCTTTAAATGGGAATCATTAATTGGCAACAGAGGTTGTGCCAAGGGACCAGGGCACAACCTTTCCTTCCTGCTACAACAAATTAGGAGACCCTTCATTGACTTCATCTCCTTCATCTTCCCTTCCCTCTCCTACCACCCCTTCCTAGGACGCTGCTGCTCAGGACCAAATCTCATCACAAATATCTCAACTCTCATCTTAATGCTTGAGCTAGTCTAAATTTACATCTCTGATCCAGTAACTGTAGTGTACGATCATTCATTCGTTTATACTTGTTTAAAGGTTTCCTGAATATCTGGCTCTAATTTTGGCTCCACATTTGGATCACATGAAGAACTTCAAAAAATACTGATGGACAGGTTCCATCCTTAGAAATGATTATTTAAATGACTTAGGTAGAATGAGTAAGCTATTAGTGTTTCTGAAAAAACATCCAGTGAATTCCAGGCTGGTCTAGGAACCATTTCTCTAGTGAAGAGTGACTGGCATGTAAACCTAGTTACTAAAAATATAAAAATAATTAATAAAGTTCAGCCTCTTCAATCACTGTTGTTTGGGCAAGTTATGTTCCAGGATCTGTCCAAGCTGCTAAAACTGCAGCAGTGAAAGAAAAAAAATCCTGTCCATGGAGTGCATATATTCTTAGTTGGAAGGAGGACAATAAAATAAATAATCAAATTATATACTATGTTGAAAGGTTAACAAAGTTTTCTCTATATTAAGTACCATAAAGAAAAATAAAGCAAGCTAAGGTGAATGTAGAAGAGAGAAAAGGGAGATAGACAGTTAAGAACTATCTCTTTGAAGAGGTGATATTTGAAGAAGATGAAGGAGAAAATAAAACCATGATGATATCTGAGGTAAGAGTGCAGTGCAAAGGTCCTGAGATGGAGTCTGGCCTAGATTTTCGAAAGAATACTAAAGAGCCAGTGGTACTGCAGCAGACTGAAGGGAAGACTAGCAGGAAACAATGCCTAAGACATGGGGTCTTGTTAGGTCATACAAAGGATTTTAATTGTTGTTCTGAGGAACTAGAGTCACTGGGGGGTTCTGAATAGTGTGTGCAATGATCCGATTTATGTTTTTAAATGATGATTCCCGTTTCTGTGGAGTCTAGAATACAAGAGGAAGGGTAGAAGAAGGCTGAGGCTAGTTGAATTACTCCAGTCAAGTGACTACAGGTGATTTGGACCACAGGGATAGCAACTGAAGACTCTAGATACATTTGAAAGTAAAATCAACAGAATTATTTGACCAATAGAGTATAGGGCATGGGAGAAAAAGAGGAATCAAGGATGATTACAAGGTTTTGGTTTGAGCAACTAGAAAGTACTGTTGCAACTAAGATAGCCTGAGAAAAGGTAGAAAAGATTTAAATATACCATGTCTGCAATACCTAAGAGACACATTGGATAAATTTATGATTTATTAGCAAATAAAGAATATTTGTACTTCTAAATTTGATATATATAATATTAATTGAATATAAATATGCTAAATTCATAAGATTAGCTCAATAAAAATATTAGTCTCACATTACATAGTGAATAAAAATAGTAACAATTTGTCGGAATACATTTTTACATTAATAAAATATAATACAAAGAGACGAGCACAATCCTTAAAAACAAATACATTAAGAGAAATAACCTGGGGCAGTTACAAGCTAGCTTTATGTCCTTAACATTATCAATGCATAATTCAGCCTCCACATTCCCAGAACATGTTCTCTGTAAAGCCACCAGGGATGGCCAGAAAGGTCAAGAGACTTTATTCTAATACCCACTGATACTGCTCATTCTTCCACCATAGTATTAAAACCATACTACTTTATAATTCTGCTTAATTAGAGTATGCCCCTCCCATCGGACTCAACCTAAAATAATATTCTGGCAAATGTTTTTATTTTTTAGCTCTCCAAAAAATGTTTAGAAATGTTTTATCTACTCTATAAAATAAAATGTCTTGGGCTGAGGATGTAACTCAGTGGTAGAGTATCTGGTTAGCACATGCAAGGCCCTGAATTCTATCCCCAGCACCACAGAAAAAAAATTCTTTTTTTTTTGTTTTTTTTTCTTAGTTTAGAATATGCAATTGGGACTCAACTTTACATCAAAAATGTCTTAGCCAGGGGCTGGAGCGGTGGCTCAGCGGTTTCAGCGCTTGCCTGGCAAGCACGAGGACC
>PVKS010031803.1:0-23139 GCA_004027875.1 Aplodontia rufa
AAATATTTTTCTTTCCCTCCTCTCTCAAGCAAAGCATGACTTCATACTGATGTCTTCAATTCAAATTCATTTCCACACATGTCATTCTAGCCTTTTATTTCTGCTCACTTATAAGCCCCACCTCAACAGTGAGAAACCTGTCTCCCACCCTCTCATCCATTTATGTTATTGCTCATTCTAATCACACATAGATTGTTCCCTATTTCCATGGGGAAAACTTTATCATCCACAGTATAATGTGCTCATGCAGTTCTATTTGCCCTACGGACTCCTTTTATCTGTAAAATACTTACTTAGGTAAGTATTTTACCCCTACTGTCTTCAGTGAGGTTGTTTCACAAATTTATAATGTAGCTCGTTTCTTCTGACATTTCATCTTGGGATTCCACAATTGCCCAAATGATTTTTTAAAAAATGCACTTACATTACAATTCACTTTTTGCCACGAAATTCTTTGCATTTTGACAAATGCATCATGCCATATATCTACTATTACAGTTTCATACAAAATACTTTTAACATCCTAAAAATCTACTGTGCTTCACCTATTCAACACTTCCTCATTCACCCCCTGCCTCCACAGCATTGGCAACCACTGATCTGTTTGCCATCCCTGTAGTTTTGCCTTGTTTAACATGTTATGTAAATCATATGGTAATACCCTTTTCCAGTATGGCTTCTTAGAACATGCATCTGCAATTCATTCATCTGTTGTTAACTTATTTTTTAACTCACTTTTTTACAGTGAAAGGAAGAGAGAGGGAAAGAGAATCAATTTTATTTATTTTTTCATGTGACATTCATTGCTCTGACCCTCCCTCATGTATGTGGTGCTGGAGTACGAACCTGCATCCCTGCCCATGAGAGGCAAACGCTGAAATTACTGAGCCACTGTTCTACCCCCATAAGTCATTTTTTATTATTGAATAATAATTGTATGGATGTTTCACAGTTTATCAATTTACCTACTGTAGGATGTCTTGGTTACTTCCAGATTTTGACAATTATGAATAAAGCCAGTATAAGCATTGCATGCAGGATTTTGTGTGGACATATGGTTTCAAATCAGTTGGTAAATATTCCATCCTGGAGTGTCCCAATTGCCTAAATGTTATTTTTGAAAATCCACATACATTAAGTAAGATTCATTGTTTTTGTTATAAGGTTCAACAAGTTTTGACAAATGCATCATACCACGTAACCACCATTACATTTTCATACAAATTAATTTTACCATTTCTATGCTGTATGGTAAGAGTATAGTCTAGCACAAAACAGCCAAATTGCCTTCCAAAGTGACTGTACGTACATTTTGTATTTCTACCAGCAATGGATGGAGATACTCTGCAATTGGTATTGTTAGTGCTTTGGATTTTAGCCATTTAGTTATAGGTTTGTTTTGGTGGTTTTTGTTGTTTTAATTTACATTTTCCTAATGACAAAAGATGTGGGCATCTTTTTATATGCTTATTGGCCATCTGTGTATCTTCTGTGGTGAAGTGTCTGTTCAGATCTTTTGCCCATTTTTTAATTGGGTTGTTTGCTTTCTTAGTGTTGAGTTTGAAGAGGTTTTTGTATATTTTGGTTAGAAGGCCTATATCAGACATGTGTTTTGCAAATATTTTTCTCCCAGACTGTGGGGTTTTTTTTTCTCTTCATTCTGTTAATATTGCCTCCACAGAGAAGAATTTTAAAATTTTTGAATAAAATCCAAAATTGTAAAAAGTCCAATTTTAATAAAGCCCAATTTTAATAAATACAAAATAATTTTTTCCCATGGGTCATGCTTTTGACATTGAATTTAAAAACTCATTACTAAACCAAAGGTCATGTACATTTTCTTCTATTTTTTTTATTAGAAGCTGTTTACTGTTTGCATTTTATATTGTTGTTTTTTTCAATCAATAATATTAGCAATTTATTTTTATCTATATAATTCTTATGAAGAGGACTTGCAGGGTGGAAAATGTATGGTAAGATATAGAAATATTCCTTTAACTATGCTTTATTCAGGACTTCAGGTCAAATCTTGTCCAGATGCTATAGTTTACGAATTTATCATCTAGCATAGATGATAAAATAAACCATATAGTTCACTATGGTAAAGAGTTGAATAAGACACTTTCCATGAGGAAAAATCAAATAGAATTGGACAGGTTTTCTGAGCACAGTTCCAGCTTAGGTAACCTATGAAGCTTTCATTGAAGAGGTAACATTTTTAAAAAATTCAAGACTCACTATGCATTTACATTGCATAAATGTGTACAAAAGTATACATTTATACAAAGTAAATATACTATCCCATTATATGCTTAACAACTGTTCTAGGAAGATAAACTATTTTACTCAATTTACAAACGGTAAAATAAACTTTACCAAGATTAAATAATTTCTAAGGTCTGTAATTAGTAACTAGATGATCTGGTTCAAAACCAGGCATCTGACTCCAGAGAATAAGTATCTAACCTTTCTAGTCTACTTCGTTTCTCCATTTTTCTCTGATATTTCCTGACAGGAGGTAGGAAAGGTCCAAAAATAAGGGATAAGAGTATGTGTTAATAAAACAGTGGGTATTAAAATTTGTTTCGTAGACATCAATTAACGAACACTTTGCACAAAGCCTGGGGCTGTTGATGGAGACATTAAAAGTTGCAAGTCATGGTCTCTTTCTTGAAGGAACTTAACCTGCTGCAAGAGGACAAGTCAGTGAAAAACTTGTGCCAGAAGGATGTGCAATTTAAACAGTGAGCATTTGTTCGATGATTATTTATTAAGCACCTACCAGGTGTTAAATTAATGGAATTGCTAAGATGAATATAATTTTTTGCCTCTAAAGTGCTTTTATAATTCATGAGGGAAGATGATAAGCGTGCAATGCACAACTATCGTAGTGGGCAGAAGGTAGACATATCTAGCAGAGAGGATTAGAAAAAATGGGGTCTCAGAAAATATAAGAATTAGAAAAGAGAGGATATCACTCACTGTGAGGCACCTACTATGTGCTAGCAGTGTACTGGAGAAGTTAAATCTTTTACATCTTCAATTTTAGCCCAACCCTATTAGAGTACATTTGTGTACCCTGACTTTGTGTATCAGACAAGTAAGGTATATACAACTAAGGTAAAAGCAAAAAAATAAACTGTAAGCACATCTGACCAACTGTCATGGTGGTTTCCTTTGAAGGTAGCTTTTAATACATGATCAGATGAGGAAGAGATGAAAATATAAAGCGGTGTGGGAGCAGAATTCAAGATAGTCTCCTTCTGCAGTTTTCATGCTCTGCTGGGCTTCTCTGACACAGACTTGTGAAGAGCTCTGTGTGACCACTAGAATATGGCAGAAGGGACCCTGTACCTTACGAAGCTAGGTTGTAAGAAGTTTTGAAGCTTCTGCTAGGACTCCTGCAGAACTTTCCCTTACTCCCTTGTGCTCCCAAAGTACTCTGATTACTCTTGTGTCACTAATATGGAAATATATATATATATATATATATATATATATATATATATATATATATATATATCTAGAAAGGCCACACAAAGAGACCATGAGGCCACACAACGACAGAGAGATGCTTAGCAAGTCCTCAGCTATTCCTGGCCCCAGAACATCTAATTTTTCTAGTTAATGCCCAGACATTGAGCAGAGACAAGTCCAACGTAGTGAGACCTACCTAAACCAAAAATTCTGTAGTAAAATAAGTGTTGTTTATTAAACCATTAAGTTTTTTCAAATGACTTGTTAAACAATTGTGGATAATTAGTATAAAGAGTGCATGAATATTAGTTATCTATTGCGTTATAACAAGTTACCCCAAATGTCAGAAATCTAAACCTACATACTTTTTTTTCTTTTCATTTGTTCATCAAATGAATTGTTGCCACACATTCATGAACACATACATTATGACAGAGCAAACCAACGCTGATGCCAGTTCATGATATACCCCCTTTGGGTTCTCCTCGATCCCATGTTTTCCCTACTTTATCCCCATATTAGTTGGGCTACTCATGGAAGTCGAAGGTTTCCCACTGGGTTGATAATTCCCCTACTCCCTTCCTCCAGCTGCCTTGATATACTTCTTATTCCCACACTCCCTTCATTCCTCAGCATCATAGGCAAGGTAACCCTTGCTGTGTAATAATTCACCCATGTTGAGGTTATTATTAGCTTAGCCAACTTGCAGTCTGTTTCCAGTTGTATTTTAGCTTCCACATATGAGAGAAAACATTCAGCCCTTGTGACTCTGAGTTGGGGAGATTTCACTCAGCATAATTTTTTCCATCTCCATCCATTTGGCTGCAAATGCCATGATATTGTTGTAATAGCAGAGTAGAATTCCACAGTATATGCCTACCACAGTTTTTTAATCCACTGGTTCAGTGAGGGGCATCTTGATTGGTTCCATAGTTGAGCTATTGTAAATTGAGCTGCTATAAACATTGATGAAGCTGTATCTCTGTAATATGCTGATTTTAGCACTTTTGGGAAAATACCTAGGTGTGGGATAGCTGGGTCTTAAGGTGGTTCCAACCCTAGTTTTTTGAGGAGTCTCCACACTGCTTTACAGAGTGGCTATACAAGCTTGCAGTCCCACCAACAGTGTGAGAGTGTTCCTCTCTTCCCACAGCCCCTCCAGCATCTGTCATTATTCATATTTTTCATTTTTGCCATTCTGACAGGAGTGAGGTGGAATCTCAAAGAAGTTTTTTTTTTTTTAAGAAAGAGGGGACAGTGAGAGAGAGAGAGAGAGAGAGAGAGAGAGAATCAATATTTATTTAGTTTTTCACATGTTTTCCTTGCTCTGAGACTTTGTTATGTACATGGTGCTGGGGTTTGAACTTGCATACTTGCACATGCAAGGCAAGCGCCGCAACCACCGAGCCACTGCTCCAGTCCCCTCAGCAAAGTTTTGATTTGCATTTCTCTGATTGCTAGTGATGTGGAGCATTTTCTCATATATTTATGGACTTTTTGGACCTCTTCCATTGAGAAATTTCTGTTTAGTGTCCTAGCCCATTTAGTGATTGGATTATTTGTGGTTTTGGTGTTCAGATTTTGAGTTCTTTGTATATTCTGGATGTAAGCCCTCTGTCCGAGGTATACCAGGCAAAGTTTTTCTCCCATTCTGTAAGTTCTCTCTTGACACTCTTGACTAATTCTTTAGCTGGGTCGAAACTTTTTAGTTTAATAGAATCCCACTAATTTATTCTTTGCTATAGTTCTTGCACTATGGGAGTCTTGTTAAGGAAGGTGGTGCTGACCCCTAAGTCGTGTAGTGTTGATCCTATTTTTTCTTTAAGCAATTGTATAGTTGCTGGTTTAATTTCCAGATCGTCGAACCATTTTGATGTGATTCTTGTGCAGGGCGAGAGGTAAGGATCCAATTTCAGTTGTCTGCATATGGCTGTCAAGTTTGTCCAGCACCATTTGTTGAACAAGCTGTCCTTCTTCTACACTATGCTTTTGCCCCCTTTATAAATATCAGATAGTTAAAGATTTGAGGGTTCATCTTGTTATCTTCTATTCTGTTCCATTGGTCTTCATTTCTATTCTGATACCAATACCATGCTGTTTTTGTTACTATAACCCTATAGTAACAAAATTCCTGGTCAGGAATTGTGACACCTACTTCCTCTTTCTTACTTAGTAATGTTTTGGGACTTCTGTTATTCCACATGAATTTGAAAATTGCTTTTTCTATATCTGTGAAGAATGTCATTCATATCTTGATGGGGATTGCATTGAATCTATATAGGGCTTTTAGTAGAATGGCCATTTTGATTATATTGATTCTGACTAACCAAGAACATGGAATGTTTTTCCATCTACTCTGCTCTTCCACAATTTCATATTTTAATGTTTGATAGCTTTCATTATAGAGGTCCTTTATATCCTTTGTTAGATTGATTCCCAAGTATTTTATTCTTTTGGAGGAAATTGTGAATAGGACAGACTTCCTGATTTCTTCTTCAGTGGACTTGTTGCTGGGGTATAGGAAAGCTAATGATTTATGATGTTGATCTTATAGCCAGCCACTTTGCTGAAATTGTTTATAAGCTCTAGAGATCTTCTGGTTGAGCTTATTGGATCTTCAAGGTATAGGATCATGTCATCAGCAAATAGAGACATCTTGACTTCCTCTTTTCCTATTCGAATTCCTTTGATTTCCTTCTCTTGTCTGATAGCTCTGGCTAGGGTTTCAAGGACTATATTGAATAAGAGTGGTGACAGCAGACATCCTTGACTTGTTCCTGAATTCAGTGGAAATGCTTTCAGTCTTCAATCCTTCTCCATTAAGCATAATGTTGGCTGTGGGTCTGTCATAAATGGCTCGTACAAAATTAAAGTATCTTCTTTTGATACCTGTTTTCTCCACGGTTTTGAGCATAAATGGGTGCTGAATTTTATCAAAGGCCTTTTCTGTGTCAATTGAGATGATTATATGATTTTTTAAAATTCTGTTTAAGTGGTGAATTACATTTATTGATATGTGTGTGTTGAATCAGCCCTGCATTCCTGGAATGAAGCCCACTTGATCATGATGTATTAACTTTTTGATGTATTTTTGGATCCTGATACCTCGAATTTTATTAAGGATTTTTATGTTTATGTTCATAAGGAAAATTGGTCTGTGGTTTTCTTTTCTTGATGTGTCTTTGTTGAGTTTTGGTATTGGTTATATTTGCTTCATAAAAAGTGCTTCGGAGAGTTCCAACTCTTTCAGTTTCACAGAAAAGCTTGTAGAGGATTGGTTTTTATTCTTCTGTAAAGGTTTGGTAGAAATCTGCCATGAATCCATCAGGTCCTGGGCTTTTCCTTTTTGGAAGACCTTTGATTGCTTATTCAAATTCACTATCTGAGATTGGTTGGTTTAGAATTTCAAAATCCTCCTGTGTTAATTTGAGATTGTCGTATGTGGCAAGATATTTGTCCACTTCTTCCAGATTATCAAACTTGGAAGAGTATATTTTTTCAAAATAAGTGCTGATAATCTTCTGGATTTTTTGTTATCAGTGATGATATCTCCATTTTCTTTTTGATTTTGTTGATTTGCTTCACTTCATTCTTCCTTTGGGTGAGGTTGGCAGGGGGTCCATTGATCTTATTTATTTTTTCAACAAACCAACTCTTTGCTTTGTTGATCATTTGTATTTTTTTTTTGTTCTCAGTTTCATTGATTTCAGCTCTGATCTTAGTTAGTTCCTGTCTTCTATTAGGTTTGGGATTGGATTATTCCTCTTTTTGTAGGGATTTGAGTTGTAGCATGTCTATTTATTTGGGCTCTTTCCTGATTTTTAATGAAGGCACCTGGTGCTATGAATTTGCCTCTTAAAAATGTTTTTCATACTATCCCAGAGATATTGATGCATTGTTTCATCATTCTCATTCATTTCCAAGAATTTCTTGATTTCTGTTCTCATAATCTCTTTTATCCATTCTTCGTTAAAGAGGATGCTATTCAATTTCCAAGTATTTGACTAGTTTCTGTTGTTTTTCTTGCTATTAATTGGTAAGATCATACCATTGTGGTCTGACAGGATATGTGGGACTATATCAACTTTTTTATATTTGTTAAGGTAAGCTTTGTAGACTAAGATGTGGTCTCTTTGGAGAAGGATCTGTTAGCTGCTGAGAAGAAGTTAAACTCAGCCGATTTGTGATGGAATATTATGTAAATGTCTGTTAAGTCCAGTTAATTGATAGAGTTGTTTAGGTTAGCGCTATCTTTGTTGATTTTTTTGCTTTGATGATCTGTCTATTGTTGATAATGGTGTATTAAAATCCCCCAGTATTATTGTGTTGAGATCAATGAAGGGTTTAATATCCTTGAGTACTTTCTCCATATATTTCAGAGGGTTGTAATTGGGGGTGTAAATGTTAGCTATTGTTATGTATTCTTGATGAATTGTTCCTTTTACTATGATATATTGACCTTCTTTGTCCTTTCTTACTAGTTTTTGGTCAAAATTAACTTTGTTGGATATAAGGATTGCAATGCCAGCTTGCTTTTTCAGGCCACATTCCTGGTAGACATTTTGCCAACTTTTCACCTTCAGTCTGTATCTATTTTTGATTATGAGGTGTGTCTCCTATAGGCAGCATATTGTTGGATTTTGTTTTTTGATCCAGTAAGACAATCTGTGTTTTTTGATTGGTGCATTGAGTCCGTTCACTTTCAGAGTTAGAATAGATATGGGAATCTGTGTCCCTGCATTGTGACTAGTGCTGTATTTTTCACTGTCTTGGATATCTTTTAGTGTGTTTTGTGATAATTGACTTTCTTTTGTTTATGGGTTTTGGAATTCATTTGCATGTTTCTCTGAATGAAATATGTCCTTCAGAATTTTTGTAGCAGGATTTGTGTTCATGTACCTTGCTAGCTTGAATTTATCATTGAAGTACTTAATTTCCCCATCACATTTAAAAGTTGAGTGTTGCAGGGTATAGCATCTTTGACTGAAAATTGTTTTCTTTCAAAAAAAAATTTTTTAAGAAAGAAGGGATAGCGAGAGAAGAGAGAGAATGAAAGAAGCAATTTTTATTTAGTTTTTCATGTGACTTTCATTCCTCAGACACTTCATTGTGTATGTGGTGCTGGGGTTTGAACTCGCGTACTTGTGCATGCCAGGCAAGTGCAGTAATCACCAATCCACTGCTCCAGCACTTCTTTCAAAATTTGAAAAATATCATTCCAGGCTCTCCTGGTCATTATTGTCTGATCTAAGAAAACCATAGTAATCCTTATTTGTCTGCCTCTGAATATGATTTGGTATTTTCCCCTTGCTGCTTTTAAGATTCTTTCCTTGATTTCTCTGTTATTCATTTTATAATGAGGCGTCTTGGAGAATTTCTCATTTGGTTAGGTCTGTTTAATGTCCTATAGGCATCTTGAATTGATTTTCTGGATCAATTCTGATATGGGGAAATTTCTCCTTGGCAATTTCACTCAGAAGATTCTTAATGCTCCTTGTTTGTTGTTCAATGTTTTCTTCAATCCCAATTACTCTCATGTTATCTCTTCTCATCAAATACTACCTGGAAGTTCTGATCTCACTCAATAAGCTTCTTTTCTTTTCTGTCCTCCTTGAACTCAATGTTGTTCAGCCTGTCTTTGTTGTCTGATGATCATTCTTTGGGAGCTGAGGTTCTATTTTCTACTGAGTTTACTCTGGTATTAGTATTTTCCAATGAGCTTTTGATTCGGTTGACAGTATTTTTCAATTCTAAGAATTCTGCTACATCTCTTTTCTGAATGTGTAGCTCTTTATATATGCGGTTTCTCATCTCCTGAAATTGCTCTCTTATGTCTTTCCTTAAATCTTCTTTTAATTCTTTAATTGAATTACTAATCATATCATTAATATATTTTTCTAGGTTTTCATCTAGGACGCCCATCATGGACTCCTTGGATGGAGAGCTGTGAGGTTGATGTGGAAGATTCTCCTCATTTTCAGTTACAGGAAACATGACTTGAGCTCTAACACTGAATAATTCTCTTGGGGGCTTTGATGATGGTATTGGAGTTTTTTTTATCTCTTTGCTTAGTTGGGTGGGGATACAATTTGGGTAGTACAGTTCAATGCCTGGGACCCCAAATTGTGAAGTATTGTGGCTTTTAGGTTTTCCAATACCTCAGGGGATAGGGGGTAGAAGTCAATAAGTGCAGCCAATGCATACAACAAACAATGTTGACTGTAGCTGTTACAGTATTGATTAGCATCTATAGGAGCAATTGGATTAGCAGTTTTCTTCTATGCGAACTCTCACACTATACTTGGTTAGCAAACAAGTACCCATTTTCAAGTATGGTGTTCACTTCAAATTTACCAGGACCTCTGTAGATGAGGGGGGAAAACGTCTAGGGAGCAAAAGGAATGAGATCGGAAGGTAGTGTGGAAGTTGTAAATTAGGATATAGAGCTACAAGGTAGTAGAGATGATGTAGGCTTTTCTGCTAAAAATAAGGAAAAGTTGGAAATGAGATGAGAGTGGGGTAATGACTTTGAGGGAGGATGAGAGAGATCAGAAAACAGTTTAGTAATTGTCAACATAAAGGGAAGAAGGGGGTAGTGGGGGCAGTAGATACTGGTGTCTTTTCAGCCCAAAGAGACTGAGAACTAGTTTGCAATATTGAAGCCATAGGTCAAAATAAACAAAAATACATACAGCAAAGAACACCAAATCCAATAACAACAACAACAACAACAAAACAACAACAAAAAAAGGAGTTGAGAAGGTTATAAATTATTACTACTATACAGCTGTCAAAATGTACCATGGAGATATGTGTTCACAACTGACTTCTAGGTGGTGTTACTTCCCAGTTGAGTTTGTTGGAGGGAATGGATTTTGGTGATCTCATCTGACAGTGAGATTCCCCAGGGGCCTCCCAGAAATTTTCTCCTGTAGAGGGGTTACATACATTCACCTTCCTTGCTTCCTGTGAGAACAGACTTCAGGGCCACCTGAGTTGTACTCTTTGGTAGTTTAGTGTCTGCCTGCCCAAACTCTTGTCCCAGTTCAGCCAGGGACCCAGGAGGCCCTGGGAGTCTTGTGGATCCTGGTGCAGCTGTAAGGGACTCTTGCTGTTCCAAGAAGAGTGGTCAACCTCAACTGAGCTCACACATGACTGTTATCGCTCCACTCTTGGGTGTCTTGAGGTCCTCCCTTGTCCCAAGAGATGATGTGTGGGGAAATCACAACCCCAGCAAGGGGAGGCAGGCATGAAGGCGACACCAGCCCAGCTAGACCAGTGTTCGTGGAGGTCTCAAATGCAACCACGAGGGGGCATGGAAGCCCAGTCCCACTTGGAGCACCCAGGACCTATGGGACCACTTCTGCTTACAGCATTCAGGGTCTGAAAGTAGAGGGAAGCACTGGATCCAGGCTGCCCCTTCTGTTCATAGGTCCCTGAGGCTGGCACTAGCCTCTGCCCCGCCTGAAAGTTTCATGCAGTATCTGTTGGACCTGCAGGTCAAACCCCCTACCCCAGGACAGGATGTTTATGTCCTATTAAGCAGATGGACTCCACCTGCAGATCGGGTGTGTAATGGGGTGGCCAGGAAGCCTCTAAATGTGAATCTTTGGACCAGTAGGGATGGTCCGCCAGGCCCACACAGCCCTCAGGGCAAGCAGTCAAAACATTGGAGACCTGGAGTTGCTTCTCCAGACTGAGCTCCCTATTTGTTTCTGGATCTGGTGGTTTATGGGTTCACTGTTCATGAAGAGGTTTCCTGTATCACCCTCTGGGAGGTTTCAAAATGGCAGCCACCACCCTGCTTCTATACGAATTCAGAATCAGGGGACTCTAATGTGTGTGTATTAAAACTGTCCCTTGGTTCCTGCCATTGCCGCAGCTCTGGAGCACCAGAGTCCTGTGCCCAGCCTTCGCTGAGCCCTCACCGCTGTGTCTGAGGTTATTTAAGTGTGCACAGCTTCCTCCACTCTGGGTCAAAATCCCAGCCCCCCACCGGCTAGGTAGCTGGTGCTGGAAAACTATTATTTGAGATTTCCTATACTTTCAGCTTGTCCAGGGCTCCGTGTCACCAAACTTCCTTACTTGGATAGTAATGAATTTAGGGAGAAATTTTACTGTTTACCCACTCACAGTAAGGCACATCTCCCACCAATGGTGCCCCGCATTCATGGAGAGATTTTTCATTCAGCTCTACCACCATTCGCCATGATGACACTCTATTTAGTCTTATTAGAGTTTTAACTTGTTATAATGTATTTTTTTTTAGGAAATTAAGCTTATGGGAAATGATAATTTACTTGACAAGACATTTTTTCTTTCTTTTTTTTAAAGATAGAGGGAGAGTGAGAAAGCGAAAATCAATTTTATTTACTTTATCATCTGTTTTTTTGTTGCTCTGACACTTCATTGTGTATGTGGTGCTGGGGTTTGAACCCACATCCTCGCGCATGCCAGGCAAATGCCATAAACACTGAGCTACTGCTCCAGCCCATAGTTTTATTCCTGTACCTTTGGAAAATAGCAAGTCACTCCCATACCCCTGCAACCCCCAAAATGGAGTAGAGCAAAAGAGAAATAATTAGCTCCATATGAAGGTTTTAATTTCAGAGAGAACCTGTGTCTAATATGAAACTGCTATGATAACTTCTTGTTAATTCTTACAATCTTCCTATGCTAATCAAACTTGATATGAAACAAAAAATAAAAATCCATATGCAAATCCTAGATTTTTCAACTACTCAGGGATTGACAGAAGAGGGGAAAATATCAATGCAGTTCTAGTTTGGAGTAAGAAGGAGTGTAGGAGGCACAGAAGATTTCACATAATGAAATTGTTTCCATCCTCAACACCAACCTGAAATTCCCTCTTATGATGCTATTCCTCTCATAGTCACATCATTTGCAGGGCATTGATTTCCCTTTCCCTCTTTTGTAAAGACAGAACAAGTTATTTAAATCTGTTAATTTTCTTCTGAATTAACTACTTTGGCCATATCCCATAATTTCGATTTGTACTGTTCTCATTGATGTTAATTTCTGAAGATTTTGTAATTGCAATTGAATTTTCTCTGTGACTCAGTGATGAGTTTTTTCTAGTTAAAGTTTACTGAGTTACTTTAGTTTGTGTAACTTTATTGATGTATGATCACTTTATTATTTAAGTTGATGTTTTATTAGTATTGAAAATAAAAGTATATTCTATACTTGTATGAACTTTGATTTACATATTTTTCAGTCTGTCAAAAAGAGAAAGAGGTATATTAAAGCTTCCCTCTGATAGTGTACTTCCATCCCTTTCTCCTAATTTATGGTAGATTTCATTTTTTTTTGTATTTTGATGTATTATCTGATACATAGAGTTTTACAAGTTGTAGGTTCATTGTAAAATATACTTTTAAACTGGATATCTTGGTCCCATTTAATGTTTCTGCTTTAATTTCTATCATCCTTGATATTAGTATTGGGATTATTTCTTATGGTATTTGCCTGGATACGTTTGTCCACTTTGTAATCATTTAATATTTTTTGTTTAGGAATTATTTTATCAGTTGGGTCTTTGGAAAATATCACAAAGATTTCTCTTTCTATACAATCTAAAGATATTATTTGTTTTATAAGAGTGAACTAGAGAAAGAAAAAGACAACTTTATTTATTTTTCATCTGGGTTTTGTTTTTCTTCCACGTAGATGTGTATGTGGTGCTGGGGATTGAACCCAGGTCCTTGCAAATGCCAGGCAAGCACTCAACTGCAGCCCCAAGACATTATCTTTTTTTTTTTTTATTGAGAAATTTATTTGTTGAACAATCACACAAGTTTTTAACAAAATAATATAATATGTATATAGATTCTGAAGATTAGATTTACCCCCGAGAGTGTCCCCCAAGACATTATCTTTTAATGAAGATTTTCCCAGTTTCATTTATTGTGTTAATGAAAATATTTGTATTTTGTGGCATATCTTGTCATTTTTCCTCATGGTTGTTCAGTCTTTCTCTTTCATTTTAACTTTTTACCATATAACTACATTTTGTCTAGTGCCTTTTATTATGTGATTATTTTTTGTCTAATGCCTTTTTTTGATATGACTATATATATATTTTTTTACTTTGACCTTCCCTGATATTTTGGAAGGGATCTGTCCTATGTTTTCATTTGCTAATTGTTACCTTACTTTCAACTCTGCTTCATCTGGGAGGGCCAGTGTGTGATGTCATTCTCTCCTCCCATGAAAATACTAAATGGATCCCAGGAGTTTCCCACTAAGCCTGGACAAGAACTCAACAAAGCCCTCAGATAGCAGTTGCCAATTAATAAGAGTTAGAACACCTGCTGAAATGTACTTCCCACACTTGCTTTTTCCTTCTTAACTGGTTGAGCCAGTGGTTCCTAAATGTGGCTGCACATTGAAAGTAGCAGAAGGGCTTGGGCTGGTCCCCTACTCCCCTACTAAGAACGTCTGAGGAGGCAAGGCAAGGGCCAGTGTTTCATGGAGGTCCCCAGCACAAAAACTTGGACAACTACTGAATTTAAGCCCAATTTTAGGTTGTGCTAACTCCTTAGTAGTTAAGACTTTTTCTCTTTCCCCTTCTGTCATTGTTAATATAATTCAAATGTAATCTCTCTTTTCTTGTGTTCTCCACCCCACTTCTCTCTGTCTCTCAATTCTTTCATCCTCTTTGTCTTCCTTTCTTACTCCCTTCCTATCTCCCTGCCAACCATTATGCATCTTCTAATTTGAAAATAAGTTTTGAAATTGGCATCCACTTTTATAACCACATTTGCAAAAATCCATTTGGATATTTCTCAATTCTAAATGGTTCAGTGCTTATAGACAGTTCTTTTATACAATTATCTTTACATTTTGAAACTTCTAAAAGTTTGTTCTATCAGGCATAACAGTTACAGCTTTTTTTTACAAGACATTCACGTGGACAATACATTATATATTAGGGAGCACTGTCTTCTGTTGTCATCACACACCAAATTTAGCTAGGTACAAAATTCTGAGATGAGAATGGTTTCTCTGGAATTCTGTGGACATTAGTGCTTTGTCTTCTGCCATGTCAAGTTGCAGAAAAGATGCTGGGGCCAGACTTATTTGTATTCCTTCCTGTGTGTGTGTGTGTGTGTGTGTGTGTGTGCGCGCGCGTGCGTATTTTTTTTTTAACAGAGAGCTCACTTCATTTCTTCAGTTCCCAAAGTTGGCCAGATGTACCTTGTTTGGGGTATTTTAAAATCCATTTTTTCCTGGGTTCAGTAGGTGCAGTAAATCTGCAAATATATGTATTCTTTCCAGATAAGGTAGGCTGGGTTTTTTTATTAATTTCGTTTTTAGCTTTGGGTTATTGTTTTTCTTTTTTTTTTCACTTCTATTTATATTGCTGTCCTTTTTGAGAAAAGAAAGGATCTGTTTGTTCTCTATCACATCCCTTCCATATCTACCCTATGCCTTTTAATTACATCATTCTGAGATTTCTTCTGCAATCCAGGAAAGTTTTGGAAGTTCACATTCAGTATGATGGACACAAAGTTTCACAGCCATCATCCTGGTGCAGTGCTATGTGTCTTGCAGTAGTTTGGAAGGCTGAGGCAGGAGGATTGCAAGTTCAAGGCTGGCCACCGCAACTCAGTGAGGCCCTGAGCAAATTAGAGAGACCCTGTCTCAAAAATAAATAAAATAAAAGAGAGCTGGGGATGAGACTCAGTAGTATACTGAGTATATTGAGTGACTTTACTTGGATTAAATCCCTAATACCAAAAAAAAGTTTCACAGCATCATATAGATTTTTGCCACCACTCATGTGAATTCCACTGTCCCATTGCATTTTAGCCTAAGGTCTGTTATTTTGTTTGTTTTGTTTTTCTTCTTTGTCTTATTTTTAGAGCAGACTACTCTTGTTTCACATATGCAAATCCTTTACATTTTGGAAAATATTACTTACAATTTATCTTTTAATATTTTCTTCTTGGTGCACGTTGCCTTTCACTAGTTCCCTTTTTTCTCTATTGTTCTCTTGCTTTCACACTAGGTGCTTTTCTTGGATTAAGGGAAAATTTTGTTTGCTCATCTTCTGCTGTCCCCATTGTCAGTATTTGGGGTTTTGGACCATGGAATGGTTAGACCCCCATGAGAAGTCTCATCCCTCTCTTTCCTGGAAAGTAAAGGCTTTCATTCTAGAAGCCAATGGAAGAAGAAACTGGAGCTCATTATGCAGTGGGCATACTAAGTGGGGCATACTTAGTGCTTAGTCCTGTGTTTGGCCCAGAGCTTGAGGGGTCTCATTGCTGCCCCAGGCCTAGAGATTGCCTGCCTCACTGTACAGAAACCTCCAGAGTTTTCGGGGAGAAGAACCGGCATGGAGTGGCAATGTGGGGAAGGGGAAAGGGAGGCAGTCATGGAGACCTAGTTGCTTCTTAATTTTCTGAATCCTCCAAGTATTTTGTCCTGCCCTCCTTCAACCTATTTTCTAGAAATACCAGTTCCTGCTGATTTATGAATTTCCGGTGTCATAAATTGAATCAGTTCTCAGATTTTCCCCATCTACATTTTAGGATTTGGCTTTCCTCAGATTTTTTATATCATTTTCCATAAGTCTGCCTGTTTTCCAGCTTCATTTTTTGGCCACTGTTCTCTCTTCTTCTATATTCTCTAACCATGTGTTTCTATATTTAAAAAAAAAAAAGCTGTTAAAACTATAGCTTTATAAAGATTTTTGGAGAGAGCAAAATTGGATGTATTTGTTTAAGTCTCCATTTTTATCTGGAAGTCCCATTGTTTTAACTTTGGGTTCCTTGTTGTATTAATATGCTTTGCATTGCTGTGACCAAAACACCAGACAGGAACAATTTAGAAAAGGAAAAGTTGATTTTGGCTCACAGTTTCAGGTGTTCAATCCATGGACAGCTGACTTTATAGGTCTGGGTCTGAGGTAATGCAGAATATCATGGCAGAGGAAAGCACCTCAGGACATGACATCCAGAATGGAGAGAGAGAGAGAGAGTGTCCCACTCACCAGAGAAAATATTAACCCTAGAGGAATATCCACAGTGAGCTACTTTCTTCAGCCACACCCTACCTGCCTATAATTATGACCCAGTTAATCTTTATCAGTGGATTAATCCACAGATTGTTATCCCTCTCATAATCTAATCCTATTACCTCTGAAAATTATTGAATTGTCTCCCACATGAACTTTGATGGGACACCTGTTATCTAAACCATAATGCTTGCCAGACTCAGTGGCACACACCTGTAATCCCAGCAACTTGGAAGGCTGAGGCAGAAGGGTGGAGAAATCAAAGCCAGCCTCAGAGACTTAGTGAGGCCCTAAGCAACTTAGCAAGAACGTGTCACAAAATGAAAAAATAGAAAAAAAACAAGGGCTGGTCATGTGGCTCAGTGGGTACCAAAAATAAATAAATAAATAAAAACATTTTAAAAATAATAAAATATAACACTTGTTAATTTCTCCTTTTTGTCTTTTGGGTTCCTTGTTAACTTCTAAATTTAAAGTTCACTTTTAACCTAAGCTCCTTTTCTCCACAAGTTCCCGATTTATAGTGGCCTGTCTTCTTGGATTGTTTCAAAGATTCCCCCCAATGGTTTCCTGATATTATCTTCTGAATTGTTGTTACAATTTTCAGAAATGGGCTCTTTCTTTGAGTCAAATGTTTGTTTCTTCATGCAGTAGTATTTTTTGTAAGTCTCATTCATGTTTACAGCATGCTCACTCATCCTAGAACAGGGAAATATGTATCCGCGCTCCTCATTTGTCAGTTGACAGGCTGTGTGAGTTCCTTTCTTTGTATGATGGTTGAACTCCCTGCTCGGATCTCCAGCTGGAGGGAAGGTTAATAATGGACACCAGTTGTAGTTCTACCAAGGTGACATTTCCTCCTCCACCTGCTTCCTGGGTCTCTGATATTGGAATGGGGTTAGCGCAAGAAAAATAAGAGATCATGCAGCTACAATTACTTTGTTCTATGCCTGTGCTCTCCTGTAGACTTCACCTTTAAAGATGTTAAGATCCTCTCCGCCCAGCTCTTTTTCTTTCATGCTCCTCCTTCTGCCTTCTTTACATTCATCTCAGGAACACAGTTGTTCACACATTTTCGTTTATAATCTAGATGTAGATAGAGAGATGCAGTGGGAGGAGGTCCAACAGGACTCTGCGTATTTCCAGAATAACACCATCCAGTAAGGGTGGAACAGTTGCCTGCCTTTTCTAATTGAGCCTTGGAAAACATCTTTCTCTTTTGAAGATCTTTGTGAAACCTGAGTAGATATTTCTCAACCAGCTCTACTTCCTTATAATTTGCATAAAAATTTCCAGATGTTAGCATGAGTTTTATTGCCCATTCTGAGTTTAGGATCATAAATTTGAGGGTTTTTTTTTGAAAGAAAAAATCAACTTTATTTAGTTTTTCGTATGGCTTCCATTGCTCTGACACTTATTTGGGCTGCGTGAAAAACTTGCCCTTCTCAATTGAGCATGTGGTCTTAGTTGATTTGCTCATCCCCTCTGCCTTAGGTGAATGATGATACACCTCTCAAGGAATGTGTTACAGCCAGTAACCAAAGGCAAAAATGGAAGTCCCTCTCTGGCATTACTTTTATCAGGGGGAAAAAAAATAAATAGCAACAATAACAAAAACATAGCCAGGTACTTCCCAGCATCCTTTCGCTTTGTGTTTCATTGGCCATGATTAGGTCATGTGTTAAAGGGAGTCTGTGAAAGCCAATATCTGCCAATTTTCAGTTCCTGGTGTATGATGGCAGAGAGGACATTGGCAGCAAGGAAGAAGGTGACAAGGAATGACTGTTACATAAGCAATCAATAGTCCTTGTAACCAACCTTTGAATATCTTGGTAAATGGTATAGACACTGTCTAGAACAAATCAAAGTCTTTATATGAGAAATAATTATGTCCTGTTCATGCCCGGTGTGGCCCTCTTTTCCCTGAGTGTGATCAATATAAACATAGACAATCAGAATAAATCAATCTTGTTTCTGCGTTTGTACAGCCATCCAGGAAGTTTCAAGTCAAAT
The DNA here is from genome assembly GCA_004027875.1 of Aplodontia rufa. NCBI lineage: Eukaryota > Metazoa > Chordata > Mammalia > Rodentia > Aplodontiidae > Aplodontia > Aplodontia rufa. Next base: position 18,533 of record PVKS010031803.1, read on the forward strand.
TTATGACCCCTCATTGGTAAGCTTTATTTCTCATGGTCTATGTTTTCTAAACTTATTTTACTTGTAGCTTTGTTTGAACTTCCCCCACCCTTAATTTTCCCTAAATCCTTCTTACATAATCTTATTTTATTGCCTTTTGGGCTATTATATGTATTTTTGCAAGAATTCTTACATCTTAAATCCTTTTGGAACACAGCCAAGTCTAAATAACAATTAATTAACTCCTGATGTTTTTATAACCTGGTATTAAATTATACTTGAGAATTGGGAGTATATCTTGCTGTTCTTTATATATCTTATGTTTCCTTATAGCACCCAATAAATGTTTGTGGAATTGAATTGATTCATCCCCAGGGCTATTTGACTACAGCAATCCTCTAAATGTGGCCGTCCTTTTATTTTCTAAAGGATCTTTGGATTACAGGTATCAACCAGTTGATCTTGCGTGTACAGGCAGATAATTGGAAACCAGTCATCCCCATCCATGTGGTTCAAAGTGTGAAATCCTGAACTAGATTGAGATTATTATATCAAACAAATGCTTAGAAGTATTGATCTGATTTGACTAAATAGTGGCTCAGCCAAGCCAGTACACAGCTGCCAGAGTCACACTGGGTCACAACAGCTGGAGACAGACGTAGCAAACTAGAAATTATTCAGTTGCGGCCCCTCCAAACCATGTTTGACATGCTATTTATCTTCTTTCACTGAAACTCTCTCTTTCCAAATAAATGGGGGTGGGTGATAGCTTGGGGGTTGTTTACCTTCTATTGAACAAACAAGTCTGAATTAGGAATTAAAATCAGTGAGTCTAAAATGATGAACATGCTTACCCTGGCATTACTTAGAAAATGGGAAAAATAAATTAGATTACTATTTGGAAGGACTCATTGGTTTGAAGAGCAGCAGGGACTTAATTGCAGGTCTAAAGCAGCTCAGCCTCTGTTTTTCTCCAGCACAAGCTAGAACCTTCCTCACGGCAATGGATGGGAAAGCAAGCCAGGGGAGACAGCAGGATGGGGCCCGCCATGCATCCTCAAATGACAAGATGATGTCACATTTCCATGGGCACCAGTATTATTACCTGGCATCTTGTTTCACACAGTAAACTGCACCTGAGAGCTTCAGGGTGCATCTTTTTGTTCCATGGGATATGTTAGAAGCAGCGTAGCGACATAGCTTATGAAGTGAATGAAAGGATTTTTATTTCTTAGGCAGAGTAAACAGGATGCTTTACTCCATCAACAGCTGTCCTTGATGTGGTATATTCTTTTGGAATAACACATAACAACATAATGCATTTTGCTTGAAATTCTAATTAAAATGAGGTACTTGTCTCCTGCCTCAGCCAAATGAAATTAGGGAACACGACTTACAAGCAGCAAGGACTCATTTCCACAGTGCAACTAGGCTATGTAGTCAGAGTCCCTCAGCAGCAAAGTCAGCTTTCAGAATTATGGGACTTGGGGTGGCTGTTGGTCTCAGCATCCATTAAAGCACATGTGCATGTGTGTGTGACATGAATGATTTTTTTTTCATTTTTGTGCACACAGATTGGAAAGCTAAGGTCTTTAAATAAACATTCACATAATAATAATAGAACATGTGTTAATATTGATGGTATTATAATACACTAGAAGCTTCTTATAATGCCAGCCTGCAGCTACATGGCAGAGGCTGACCTTTTAGGTAAAACCAACTTATAATTAGGTCCATTTGTTGCTTCAGAAATGATTGCTCTTTCCAAGACTCAAGGACCCCTAGTCACATGCTGCCTTGTCAATAGAATGCTGATGTGTTAATAAGGAATGGTATTCTTTGTCTTCAGATACTTCTCTGTGACCTTGGTGGATTTTAAAACCAAACTCTATAAGAAATCAAAATGCAGAAAGAGTTCAGGACTCAATGGCCAACCTATATCAGAATGAGTGTGCTATGGACATGCTGTATAGTATACTAAAAAGAGAAAAAGAAATATATGAACTGATATTATATTTATGCACTTATTATATTTATAACACTTTCAAAATGCAAATACTTGAATATATTATCCATGGCTTCTCAAGAGAACCCCTGACACATACACAGAGGACGCACCTTTGGAAGGGTTAAGTAGCCTGCTCAAAGTCATGCAATGAGTGGCAGATCCAGAATTTTAATTGAAGCAGCTGTTCCAGACCCTCGGCTTTTAACTATCACTATCAGTAGCTGACATGTATATAATACTTATTTGGGCAAGGCACTAAATGCTTGGTAGTTTTGAAACTCAGTCCTCACCTTGACTTTATTAGGTAGATACTGTAATTAGTCTTGTTTTTATTGTTGAATGAATGATACATGGCATTCCCAGGGTCATGTACCTGGTAAACAGGAAGGTAGAACAGGGCCAGAGACTGTGTTTTTATTATGATGCTATTCTTCTCTCCACACTGTGCGCTCCCAAACCTTTAGCAGCCTTCAACACTCCTGCATAGGACTGCTTGAGCAGCATTGTGTTGGTCTCAAATTTCAGCACTGTTTCTATACTTTTCTTAATAAAACCATGAAAAGCCTTTCCTTTTTTAATAAAGGAATCTCCCATAACTATTCCCTTTATTTATTTATTTTTTTATCTGCCTCTGCTTCCCTTTTGTGGTTGTAAATTGGCAGCTGAGAGAAAGAAAGAAATAGGTGAAAGAGGCTTAGGGCGATGGGGATATTACAGGACATAAAGATTTGAAAGCCACCCTCATTTTTAAGTTCCAGATGGTTTCTTGGCAATAAATGAGTAGTCCTGCCTTAGCTATCACTTACACTGAGATGACAAATACTTCTAAGTCTGAGTGATCAGGTGTCTGAACAGTTGTGCCACCACAGCCAAAAGCTAGGAAATCAAATGAGGCAAATGAAAAATAAGAGTGATGTTAGAAGGACCCCCCGTAGAAGAAGAGGTCATTTGGTGCCAACAGCTACCCCACATGCAAAGCCAGGAAGCTTAGGAAGAGCCGACAGACAAAGCTGGACTTAGAGGCCTTGGGAGGGGGGTCACAGGGAAAGCAGAGGACCGTGTGATAAATTAGATTGGACATCTCCATCAGTGTGTGCTCAGGGAATGCCAGTTCATCTTAATAGTAACCTGGAAAAATGGAACTAATAAAGTATAACTCCTTGTATGAACCTGTGCATTGTGCAAAACAGTAAGAAGTAAACTAGGAATGGGTCTCTGATGTTACTTCTTTTTTTAAGAAAGAGAAGGAGAATGAATGTTATTTAAGTTTTCATCATTTTGTGTTTTTCTAACACTTAGCTGTGTATGTGGTGCTTGGGTTCGAACCCGAGTTCTACCACTGAGCCACGTCTCCAGCCTCCTGCTCTTTACTTCTTGAGAGTAAACTGCAGATGTCAATCAAAGGTTGAAGAAGCTAATATAATCAATGACTTTTCATGACTTTAATAAAGAAATAGAAGCAGTGGTATAATTTAAAACCAACCAAAGCAGTTTTTTAAATAAATAAATAAAAATGTTCAGGTGAATAGATGTATAGACAGACAGTATATCAATATATTCATCTGGGTCTTAGTCTTCTCAGAACATCACTTCTCTTTCTAGAAACTGTTGGTTACTGTATTCCTGCTCTCAAGTTGTGGAATCCAGGTCATGTCTGGATTCATTAATAATAACTATGGTTTATCAGGCACCTATTATATGCCCAGTGCTTACAAGATGTTATCACATTTATCCTCCCAATAACCCCCAAGGATTGGTAATTTTATCCTTATTTTATGAATGAGGAAACTGAAGCTTAGTCAGATTAAGTAACTTGCCCAGGGAGCTCAGTGTCAGGATCATGTGGGAAGTAAATTCAAAGTCTCTTCAATTCCAGAGTCTAGTGTCTCTAGGAAAACCTACTTTGATGAGCACCTACTTTGATGGACACTTGCAAAATCACAGGGGATACAGAATATCACTGGGGAGCCCCATGGAAGGCTAGTGACCTTAGCTATTAACATTGTGAAAACAATTCTAAAGAGGTACTTGGAATGAAATCTAGCTACGTGCATGTGTGAACACATCACAACGAATCTCACTTTTCTATATAATTGTAATGCACCCAGTTTAGAAAAAGTAAATTGGAAAGAGAACAACCGAGCAAGGGACTCAGGGTAGGGAAGAGAGGAGGGAAAGGGGAAATACTGGGAGATGAAATGGAGCACACTATTATGTGCATGTGTGAATATGCCACAATGAACCTCACTATTATGTACAATTACAATGCACTAATAAAAGGCATACTAATAAAAATTCTACTTTGGAATAGCATCCTGAAGATGAACTTGCACATGAGTGACAGAATGTTCACACTTGTTTGAAATAGGAAAAATACATAAAATCATAGCAAGAGAATAATATGTAAATATACTATGATTCATCCTTAACATGGAACATTGGGCCACTGTTAAAGTGGTGGAGATCTTGGCAAGCACTTGAAGCCCTGGTCCAATTACTGAAACCAGAGAGAGAGAGAGAGAGAGAAGAAGAAGAAGAAGAAGAAGAAGAAGAAGAAGAAGAGAAGGAGGAAGAGGAGGAGGAAGAGGAGGAGGAGGAGGAGGAGGAGAAGAAATGCAGC
>PVKS010031804.1:0-23213 GCA_004027875.1 Aplodontia rufa
CTCCAACACTTAGTTGTGTACGTGGTGCTGGGGTTTGAACCCAGGTCCTCATGCTTGCCAGGCAAGTGCTGAAACTGCTGAGCCACTGCTCCAGCCCCTATAACTCTGTTTCTTAAAGATAATAAATAAATCTGCCAGGTATGGTGGTGCATGCCTATAATCTCAGCTGCTCAGGAGGCTGAAGCAGAAGGAGCACAAGTCCAAGGCCAGTTTGTGTAACTTACTGAAACCCTGTCTCAAAAATAAAATTAATTAAGGGCTGGAGCCGTGTCTCAGCTGTTACAGTGCTTGCCTGTCATGCACAAGGACGCAGGTTCAAATCTCAGCATCATATACACGACAAAGTGTCAGAGCAACGAAAGCCACATGAAAAACTAAATATAATTTGATTGTGTCTTTCTCTCATTATCCCTCTTTCTTAAAAAAAAAATTAAAAGGACTAGAGATGTAGCTTGGTGGTAGAAAACTTGCCTAGCATGCATGAGGCCCTAGGTTCAATCCCCTGTAGGGGTGAGGGAGATCAGAACAATATATTTTGTAGTTGATTTGCCCTGTTTGTTTGATTTTTTTTTTTTTTTTTTTTTAATGTTTAGTGGCCCAATGATGAAGTTGGTTTATAAACTCCAAGCTGAAGACTATAAGTTTGACTTTCCTGTCTCCTACCTTCCTGTAAGTAAGCCATGGTGGTGAGAGTGGTGCTTGGGGCAGAGTGCCCAGAACAGTGTCTATGGTAGTGATGGGGTAGGAGCTCAGAGGTATGATGGTGACAGTGGGCAAGAGAATGCCATTGTCTGGTCAGAGCCCAGATGGCATCACAAATGAGAACTTAAAATAACAACTTAAAAAAAAAATTGTTCCAAACTCTGACAGTGTAGAAGATACCATGCTGTTTGGTTTGCTCCTGGCTGAATGGCTGGTAGAGCCATGTGACTGGTTGCTTTGCTATTTTGAGTCTCTAGTCCTTTAGTGGAATATTGAGGAGTGACTTCCTTGGTGGGTATTAAAAGCAAAGGAAATGGGGCTCAAAAACACACCTAACTGCTCCCTTGCTTTTGTTTGTTTGTTTGTTTGTTTAAAGATAGAAGGACAGTGAGTGAGAGAGGGAGAGACAGAGAGAATCAATTTTTATTGAGTTTTTCACATGGCTTTTGTTGCTCTGACACTTTGTTGTGTACATGGGTGCTGGAGTTTGAAACCGTATACTTGCGCATGCTGGGCAAGCACTGTAACTGCTGAGCTACCGCTTCAGCCCCTTGCTGTTTGTTTTTATGAGGATAATAGGAAAAAATCTAAGCATAACCTCTTTTTTCCCAAGCACTGCCCATAGGAAAGGTTCTATCTCCACAGGAAGTTCCTGTGTCCTGGTCTCTTCCTTAGCAGTCTTCACAGAGGGCAACACTGCCTAGAGGCCACCGTGTTAACACCTGCCCCTGAGCCTACCTCCCTCTCTTTGCAGGGCCCAGTGAAGGCATCCATCCAGGAGCGTGTCCTCCCTGACAGCCCTTTGTACCACAACAAGGTCCAATTTCCCCCGAATGGGGGACTTGGGCTGAACCTGGCCCTCAGTATCCTTTGGTGTCCTAAAGCTGGGGAGGATGTGAATTACGCAACACACATCATAGGACGGTGGGCCACCAACACTGTGTGTTTGCCCCTTGACATGGCTATCAGATCCATTTGAGTATTACATATTCTTCTTTGCATTGAGCCTCATCACTCAAAAGGTACAGAAGGAATACCTCTTGAATGCCTCTTTTTTTTTTACCAGGTCTTGCTGTGAAGGGTGGGGGCGTGGCTTGGGCTGTCCTGAAGTTGCTGGTGCTTAGAGAAGGCTAGCCTGGTACCCAGAGCCAACATTAATAATGAGTTTGGTTTTTTAGCCATTGCCTGTGTCCCTCCATGTTCGTACTTCAGACTGTGCCTATTTCATCTTGGTGGACAGATATCTGTCCTGGTTCCTGCCCACCGAAGGCAGTGTGCCTCCCCCACTCTCCTCCAGTCCAGGAGGCACCAGCCCCTCACCAGCTCCCAGGTAAGGCTGCCTTGGTCATAAAGGCCTGGCCCTTCTATGAAGAAGTGACCTGGTCAGTGGCATTGCCTACAGGGACAGCGGTACTCCCCATTGTCCAAGATTCCCTGATTTTTTTCCCTACATCTCATTTCCCAACTTCAGCTGTCCTAACAAACTAGAGGGCATTTTATGTTTTAGTTTTTGTTGGTTTGGCAATCATAGAAACTATTGGGTTTATGGCTTCATTGATGACTTTCACTCTGGTATGGAAACAGGCTTGTGTTCTGCTCATAGCATCCTTTACCACTGGTAGCATCTGAACCCCACTTATGTGGCAAGCAGGGTGGAAAGTGGAAGGTTGTACTATGGACTGAAAATAATAGTGAGAATCTGTATGGACTGTGGGGGAGGCCCTGGGGTGAAGAGCCTTTTGTGCCAGGCTATGCAAGCTGAGTCTGATGCTATACTGCACGTATAGGTGATGTGCAGCAGCCTTAGCCTGAGGGTGAACTGGGGGTTCTTTGGCTGAATCCCATGAGGCCTTTGGCAGGCCTTTCACTCAGGGCCTCTTGGCCAACTCTCCACGGGAGTCCTTCCTTCCCTAGCAGCAGCTGCCTGAGCTCCTCTCCTACCTCCTAATCTCACTCACCCAGCTCCTTCCATTGGAAGCTGCATATAGGCTGTGTGCTATATAGACATTGACCCAGTTCATATCTGCTGCAGTATGCACACCAGACCATGCCTTCACCCCAGATTCACTTGTGTGAACAAATGCCCTCAGAGAGGGAGGACCAGGAGAGAGGAGAGGCTGCCTAGGTGACAACCGTAGCTGGTGACCTTGACTGTGCTCTGGTTGAGAAGGAGGACTTGGAGGTGGGTTGGATTCACACCCTATCCAAGGCAGAATTCAACTGCCAAGCAGTATATTATTGTTGGCTTATTTTAACTTTTCTAAATGTTTTTTAATTTGGAAATAGTTTTAGACTTGCATTAAGGTTGCACATGTAACGTAAGGAACTTCCTTGGACTTTTCACCCAGATTTTCAAATTGTTGATACTTTGTACTGTCTCTCTCTTTTTTTTTTTTTTTTTTTTAAAGAGAGAGGGACAGTGAGAGAGACAAAGAAAGAGAGAAACAACTTTATTTAGTTTTTCACATGGCTTTAGTTGCTCCAACACTCAGTTGTGTACGTGGTGCTGGGGTTTGAACCCGGGTCCTCGTGCTTGCCAGGCAAGCGTCGAAACTGCTGAGCCACTGCTCCAGCCCCTGTACTGTCTCTTTAATCCTCTTTCTCAATTTATTTCTAAAGCACATGCACTAGTGAATGCATGCATGCATGTGCACATGCAAGCGCGTGCGCACACACACACTCACACTCACTCACTTTCTACCCCCACTCCCAGGCTATTGGAACAACTTATGGGTATACTACCCTAGGACCTCTTAATATTCCAGAGTGTATTTCCTAAAAGAGACCGCATTTTCCTACATGACTATGGCAATTCTGTCTAAAATAAGAAGCTAATACTGCTACCAGGCTATCACTTAATCCTTAGACCTTGTTCAGAGTTCACCACCAGCTATTCTGTTTATGTTTGTTGTCTGGGTGGGTCCTGACATAGGCTTGCTCATCATGTGCAGTGGTCTCTCTAGTGCCTTTCAGTCTGGAACAGTTCCTCAGTCTCTGTCTTTTCCAACCATAACCCTTCTGAGAATACAGGCTAGTTTTGTGTTGATGCTCCCTTACTTGAGCTGTCTGGTTTTTGTCTGCTCGTGACTAGGCCCTGCTTGGGCTTTGTGGGTAGGAGCATCACAGGTGTGATGCCTGATTCTTCCTAGGTGTCCAGTCGGGAGACTTGTTGTGTCCCTTTGCCCCAATGCTAGTGATATGAAGCTTGATAACTGGACCAAGTGTAACATTTGCCAGATTTTTTAACTGTAAATTAAATCCATACTTTGTACCTAAATTAATACTGAGGATTTATTAGGAAGATATATTCAGAGTATATAATTATGACTCATGTTGGCATCCTCTGTTGATTTTTACTCAAAACAGGTATTAATAGGGCATTTGGCAAATGATGATTTTTTTTAATTAAAAAATTTTTTTTCTATGATGATTTTCTAATTTCATTCCTTGGAATTTTATTAAGAGTGGGCACTTTATGATAAGGAAGACTTTTCCTTATTTATTTATTCAAAAATATCAATATAGACCTGAGGATTCTTGTGTTGTTTGCCAACTTGTAATCAGTTACTACTAATGATGTCCAGATTACCCCTGGCTTAGACAGCAAGAATCCTTAACTCAGGCCTATTTTCATGTCACCATCAGGACACCGGCCATGCCCTTTGCCTCCTACGGTCTCCACCACACCAGCCTCCTAAAGCGACACATCTCTCATCAGACATCTGTGAATGCAGACCCTGCCTCCCACGAGATCTGGAGGTCAGAAACTCTCCTCCAGGTGAGAGCCCAGGAAGTTGGTCTTCTCTGTCTCCATTTCAAAACAAACTGCTTAACCACCCTCTACCATGTGGAGAATCCCACATCTTCTCAGCCATGAGGGTGGTACTATATGTTGACATTTTCTTTCTGTGACATTTGTAAATTGTATAAGAGGAAATCTATCCACCCTTCTAACCCATATATCAGCTAATAAAAAGTTTTAATTGTGGTAAAATACAAATTATACCATCTTAATGATTTTTTAAAAAATTTTATTGAGGAGTTCAGTTTTTGTACAATTATAAATGCATAAGTAGTAACAGTATGTATGATATGTCTCTGATCCTAATCCAGAATCACCCCCATATCACCTACACCCCGGTACAGTTCAGTAGTGTTAAATACATTCACACTGTTTTGCATCCAAAGTCCAAAACACTTTTTATCCTGAAAAACTGAAATAGTACCCATTAAACAGCAGCACTTTATTTTCCCTTCTTCGAAGCTCCCAGTAATCACTATTCTGCTTTCTTTTTCTATGAATTTTACTACTCAAGGTACCTCATAGCTAGAGTATTATCCAGATTACACAGTATTAACTTAGCGTAAAAGGGTCCATCCATGTTGTAGCAGTGTCAGAATTTCCTTTTTAAGGCTGAATTATTATATGGTTATATCTGTTGTATGAATATACTACCTTCTTTTTAATACTTTTTTTATTGATAGACATGTAGGTTGCTTCCAGTTTTAGCTATTGGAAATAGTGCTACTATGAACATGCATGTACAAATAGTTCAAGGTACAACTATTAGCCGGGTACTATGGCATGTGCCTGTAATCCCAGCAACTTGAGGCTGAGGCAGGAGGATTGCAAGCTTGAGGCCAGCCTCCTCAACTTAGCGAAATCCTGTCTCAAAATAAAAAATTAAAAGGACTGGGGATATACATCAGTGGTAGAGAGCCCCAGGGTTCAGTCACCAGTACTGCATTAAAAGAAAAGAAAAAGATCTAGTTTTCAGATCAGTTGAGTATACAGAGGTGGAATTACTGGATCACAAGGTAATTCAGTTTAATTTTTTCAAGACACTACCATACTGTTTTAAATCTTTTATGTACCATTTTATGTTTCCACCAGCAAGGTACAAGGGTTCCAGTTCCTCCACATTTTTATATTTTATTTAATTTTTTCAGAGAGAGAGAGTGAAAGAATCAGTTTTATTTATTTTTGCATCTGGCCCAGGCAAGCACTATAACTGCTGAGCCATTGCTCCAGCCTGTTCCTCCACATCTTTAAGATAATTATTTTCTTTCTTTCTTTCTTTTTTTTTTTTTTAAGAAAGAGGGACAGTGAGAGAGAGAGAAAGAGAGAATCAATTTTATTTAGCTTTTTATGTGACTTTTGTTGTTCTAAGCACCGTAACTGCTGAGCCACCGCTCCAGCTCCCAAGATAATTATTTTCTAAGAGCTACCCTAATCAATATGAGGTAGTGTGTCCTTTTTTTTTTTTTTTTTTTAAGAGAGAAGGACAGTGAGAGAGACAGAATCAATTTTATTCAGTTTTTCATGTGGATTTCGTTGCTCTGACACTTTGTTGTGTTCATGATGCTGGGGTTTGAACTCAGGTCCTCACACATGCCAGGCAAGCACCATAACCACCCCCTTTAATCATTAGTGATGAGCATCTTAGTGGCCATTTGTAAATCTTCTTTGGAGAAATGTCTATTCAAGATGTGTACATTTTTCTTTTTTCTTTTCTTTTTCATTTTTATTTTTTAAAGAGAGAGGGACAGTGAAAGAGACAGAGAAAGAGAGAAACAACTTTATTTTGAGTTTTTCACATGGCCTTTGTTGCTCCAACACTTAGTTGTGTACATGGTGCTGGGGTTTGAACCCGGGTCCCCGTGCTTGCCAGGCAAGCACTGAAACTGCTGAGCCACCGCTCCAGCCCCTTCATTTTTTGATACTGGAGCTTGAACTCAGGGACCCTTAGCCGCTGAGCCATGTCCCCAGCCCTTTTTATTTTTTATTTTGAGATATGGTCTTGTTAAGTTGTTTAGATCATGCTAAATTCCTGAGGCTGGCATCAAACTTGGTGGTCCTCCTGCCTCAGCCTCCTGAGTTGCTGGGATTACAGGTGTGTGTTATTGTGCCCAGCCAGACATTTATACTTTTTTGAATCAGGTTGTTTGGTTTTTTGTCATAGTTTTAGAATTTCTCTATACATTTCTGGATATGAACCCTGTATCAGATATGTGAATTGCAAGTATTTTCTCCCATTCTGTTGACTGCTTTTTTGTTCTGTTGATAGTGCGTGTTTGTTTGTTTAGAGAGAGGGACAGTGAGAGAGAAAGAAATAATTTTATTTAGTTTTTCTTGGGGCTTTAGTTGCTCTGACACTTTGTCGTATACATGGTGCTGGAGTACAAACTCATGTCCTTGTGCATGCAAGGCAAGTGCTGTAACTGCTGAGCCACTGCTCCAGTCCCTGATGGTGTCTTTGATGAACCAAAGTTTTGATTTTGATATCATACTTTTTCTTTTTCTTTTGTTGCCTGTGCTTCTGATGTCATCTTGAAGAAGTCATCGCCAAATCCATTGGCATGAAGCTTTCTCTCCATGTTTTCTTCTATGTTTCCTGGTTTTAGCTCTTACATTTAAGATTGCTGATCCATTTTGAGTTAGTTTTATGTGTGGTATTTTATTTTTTTGCGTGTGGACACTCCCTTCCCAGCACTAGTCATTGGAGAGGCTCTGTTCCCCATTGAATGGTCTTACCACTGTTGTCAAACAATTTGACCATGGTCTTTTTCAGGTTTTTGTTGAAATGTGGCTGCATCATTATTCCTTGGAGATGTACCAAAAAATGCAGTCTCCTCATGCCAAGGTATGTTTCAATAGTTGTTCTCACCTCCTGCCTCTGGCCCTGGTCAATCTGCTATTTCTTGTCCTCAATCTAAGTTAGTTGTCACAGCTGGATGGTGGGAAGCAAAGCCCACCATCCACACCTTACTCAGATATTGAACACAAGTGTGTGTTGTTCTCCAGTGGTGTGGGTGGCTTGCACCCCAGGGGTAGACCCCTGAGGCCTGGTGGTCTGTTCTTTCTGGGGTTTTCCCTATGTAGCTTCCAGAGCCCCCTCCCTGGCAGCAGGAATGGCTGAGATTTTGGTGCTCTTGCTTGGAGGTTAGGAGAAATTGCAGATGCCTCTGGGAGTCACATCCTGATTTCCCCATTGCCATCAGCAGTGCCTTCATGCTCTCAGGTGAGGTGGTGGCCCTCGTTAAAACCCCTGCCACTATGGTGAAACCAAATCTTTGTTTGCCTGCACTGCACATACCTCCTCCAGAGCATCAACATAAAACCATTTTTGTAGTAGTGGAGCCTACTGTCCTCCTGCATGTGGCCTGGCCTGCCTCCACCTTCCTCCCTCCCCTTTGATGACCTTTCTTTTCCCTCCCATTCTAGGGAGCATACTCATTTGTAGAAACATGGAGGTGGCAGAGTCCCTGGAACCTCCAGGTGTTGCTGCCCTGGACTGGGACACTGTTAACAGCTCGTCCTATTTAGTTACTGAGTTCTATTTAGTTAGTGAATGTCTGGGTAGGCTCTTAGAGTCATAGCTAGATTCACAAATTATAAATAGCTTGAATTACATACCCACGCCCCTTCCTAAGGCAGCATCAGTCACAATCTGCTGCCATGGCTTCTGTGCATCAGTTTGCTCTGTAGACTAAGTGGAGGAAAAACAAAACAGATGGAGAAAATAAAAGTAACTCTCTTTAAAAAAAAGAATGAAGAGTCTGTGGGTGATGGAGTTAAAAATTGAGAAGGGCATAATAATAATATTTTGTCTCAGATTTTGGGGAAAGACCATGGTTCTGCTGCTGCTTCAGAGTCCCAGTTCTATAACCCCAGCAGTGCACTGTGTGGAAAATTAAGTTTGGCCCTATTGCTGCTCTCTCAAATCACGGAGCACCCCAAATCTCCGTCTTTGGCATTACACATGAGGAGGAGAACGTGGGCCTCTTGAACACAAAGAATATGCAATGAATGCTCTCCCTGTTTCTGGTGCAGCATTGCTGCATGTTCCTGGCAGGTGCATGGTAGCCTGGCAACTGTGCTTCCCCTGGGTTGGTTCCCAGGGCCCAACTTCTCCCTGGGACCCTGGGAGGCTCACTCAGCCCTGTGCATGCGCTTTGCTGCATTGTCTTCCTTTGTGCTCATACTGCCTTCTGAGTAAGTGGAAGCCACACCCATTTTCAAGGGCCAACCAGAAAGGCTGTTCTGGGCTATCACAGAAAGATTCTATGTCTTCATGGGCCAGGCATGGGCTGTCCATGTTCTAGAAAGAAAGCACCTTCCCCGCTCCCCCCCCTTTTTTTTTTAAGAGAGAGAAAGAGAGAAACAATTTTTATTTAGTTTTTCATGTGGCTTTCATTGCTCTGAGACTTCATTGTGTACGTGGTGCTGGGGTTTGAATTCGCATACTTGGCACGTGCTGGGCAAGCACCATAACCACTGAGACACCGCTCTAGCCCCAAGCATCTTGTGTTTTGTCCCCACATTTGCTTCCTCTTGGCCAGACCTTGGTGTGGGTGAGACCTGCCTGGAATGATTGGCAATGAGACGACAGTGCCCAGAAAGGTTCTGCCCTTTGCCACCTCCTATTGAGGCAGAAAGCAGAACCTAAGAAAACTGAGTGGATGGAGCTGGGGAAAGATATCTGTGATTGTTTGCTGTACATCATGGCTTTTGCTATACCTACCTTACTGAAATCCTTGTCAATCCCTGCCTGATTTCCTGGTGGAAGAACAGCATCTGAGTCTCACTCTGGCCAGACTGGGTTCAAGGCATGCATTCACTGCCTAGTGACTGGGGGATAGTGATAGCTGTGGCGCTTTAGATGACTATAGCCTGACCTCTGTTCCTGCAGGAAGGGGCAGAGTCTCAACTGGGAAACTACTCCCAGATTGCTCCATGAGTAATGCATCCAAATCTGGGGTCTGGTATAGAGGAAGACTGTGAGGGGCCTTTGCCATCTGCTGTGCTCCCCTTTTCTCTGTGAGTCTCCTCAGCATCTGGCAAGTATATTCTGACCTCTCTTGTATGAAGCCTGGCAGACATGCTGTTTGGCAGAATGCATGGCCTTTGCAGGGTAAGATGTGTGCCAGGTCTGCTCTGGGCTGTGCTTAGCTGAAGGGTGCATCAGCAGGCAATGATGCTGCAGGGAGATAGGTAGAAGATCCTGGATTAGGGACCAGACAGCGTGAGAGCTGAGCTGTCACCTCTGCTATTCCAGGATCTCCCAACCTCAGGTTTCCTGCTGCCTCTAGGAGTATATGGCTACAACCAGATTCTTAGGGCTCCTTCCCTTGGAAGGCCTGTGTATTTGGAGGGCAGGGGATCCTGGTGAAGTAGAAACAGCTATCTTCCCAGAGTAAGGACCAATTAGCATATCATCTTAAATTTCCAAAGTGTGGAGTGTGGAGGGCAGAAAGTGGGCATGGTGGACTGAGCCTGTGTTTATCTTTATGTCTGGGAACCTGTCCCTGTCCTCTCAGTTCAGAGAGAGCCGTTTATGGAAGGAACATTGATTGGATTTTAGACACACAAGAATTGATCATGTCATATGCCTGCCAATTTGGTAAATTTCTTCTTCAAGGCAACCAAGGGAAATCCAATAAATTACAGTTGCTCCTTAGTATCTGTGGAGGACTGGCCCAGGACTACTGCCACCCAAGGATACCAAAATCCATGGATCCTTAAGTCTCATGTATAAAATGGTATAATAGTATAATATTTTAATATAATCCATGCATATCCTCCTCTATGCTTAAATTACTTCTAAATTACTCGTAATACTTAATATAAATATTGTGTAAATAGTTGTTATACTATATCATTTAGGGAATAATGAGTGACCAAAAAAATAGTCTTTACATATTCAATGCGGTCACAACTTTTTTTTTTTTTTGTCCTGAATGTTTTCAGTCAGATTAGTCAGATGTGTGGATTGGAACCCACAGTTAGAGGGGCCAGCTGTACAGGGCCATAGATAGAGGGCATACTTTTCTGAGCAGAGAGTTCTTCTGGGACTGGCTCCTCAGATGTTTCTCTTCTGAGCTTGGTGCTATGGTGCACACTTGTAATCCCAACACTCAAGAAGCTGAGATAGGAGGATTGCAAGTTTGAGGCCAGCCTGGGCAACTTAGCAAGACCCTGTCTCCAAATTGAAAATAAAAAGGATTAGAGATGTAGCTCAACAACAACAACAAAAAGTTTCTTTTCTGAGCCTTATGACCTTCTGGGCCTTGGTGGCTGGTAATATGTCCTAGTGAGGAACGTGGGCTGTGGTAGGCTGTGGTGTGCATGTACCACACATAGTGCAGTCTCATGATTGGCAGGGAAGCAGGTTCCTTCTTGAAGGATAGAATTGGGCTGACTTAAGAGCTGGAGATGCCCTCAACCCTAGCAGCATTGAGGGGCCTCCCCATTGATCTTGAGGGCTGGCCTATCTCAGCCTATTAGACTGAGGAAAGTATCCAAATGGGCCTGGCTGTGGGATTGCCTGTGCTGGGAGGTCCTGGTCTGGGCCACTAAGAAGGGGTGGTGTTTTGACGGCCCGAGGCTGCTGGGACTGTGATTGGTTGGATTGCCACTGACATGTTTGTGTTTTTTTTTTTCCTTCCCCTCCTTCCTTCTGGGCTCCTTCTTGCTGTTCTTTTGCTCCTCACTTCCTCCTTCCCCTGTCCTTTTTGGTCCCATTTCCCTTTCCCTACTCTGTCTCATCTTCCAATGCCCCTGACTGTTCTTGGCTTCTTTCTCTGTGTTGTCTCTCAGCTGGAGGTTCTGCACTACCGACTCAGTGTCTCCAGCGCCCTCCACAGCCCTGCCCAACCCAGCCTCCAGGCCCTCCACGCCTACCAAGTACTGGCCGCTCTTGTTTCCTTCCCTTACCCCTTGCCCCATAGTGGGAACACAGAGTGTATGTCAGCACAATGGCAGAGCAAGGTCTGCTGGGGCTGCATGTGATTGAGAGACTAGTACTGAATAGAGAATTGTCCATGTATGAAGTGGGAAGCCAGCGTTGACCTTCAGCCAGGCTTGGCCTCCAGCTTTATAGAATAGCCTTGTTTTGGGGTTATGACTATGTGACAGTGAGGCATATAGCCCCAGCTAGCCATGGGGCAAAAAATGTGCCTGGTTGAACCCCCAACCAGTGGAACAATCTCAAATTCTCAGGTATGAGAGTGAGCTTTACAGTGGCACAACTCACTCTCTCTGTGAAAGGGCATGACCATGGTGCAAATGCCTGGGGACTTATGGGTGGTGTGGTTTCCACCTTGTTCAGCGCCATCCCCCAGCTTGGAGGCTGCAACCACTCCAAGTCTATGTATAACAAGGGGTTAAGAACTCAGGCTTTGGGGTTGGGGATTTAACTCAGTGGCAGAGCGCTTGCCTAGCACACACAGGACCCTGAGTTTGGTCCTCAGCCCTGAAAAAAAAAAAACAAAAGCTCAGGGCTTTGCTCCAATCCACAAGTCTGTAAGCCTTTGACAGTCTAGCAGGCTCTGGCCTTTTGAGCCCCAGCCACTGTTAGATTCCAGAGGCAAATGAGAACAGGTGGTGACCCCATAGAGGCTGATATGCTTAGGCAGAATGATAAGTATGGATTTGAGGTAAGAAAGTGGAGTTTAGATTTGTTGGATATTTCAGGGATGATGAGGTTAGCTGATTTGTGAGAAACAATAGAAATGTGGACCTGTGCTTGTGGCCAGGGCTCTGTTCAGCTTACCCTTAAGAGGATTAGATAATTAAACTTGAATTCAAGTACAAGACAAGAAAAATGGCTTTACCACTGAGTGTTGGTGGGATGGAATGGTAACTGCAGTGCGTGGCAGAGCTCCTGTTCAGAAACAGGAGCTTCATTAAGAGGGAGAAGAAGCCTCATGAGAGGACCAGTTGTGTAACAAGGTCTCTGGAAAAACATCTGGCTCCATTCATTCCCACAATAGGAGAGGGGTGAGTGGAGAATCCTTCAGAGGCTGGGCCCAATGGGAAATGCCGTGAGCTTGGGGATACATTTAGAAAGAAAGCACATGGGAGGAAAGGAATTAGCTCAGTGGTAGATCTTGCCTAGCATGGGCAAGTGTCTGGGACTGTAAAGAAAAAAACCAACAACAACAACAAAAAAACCAAGTGAAAGAGGCCAAGTGCAACTGTGGGATCAGATTCTGCATGGAAATTTGGCCCAGGCAAGGCTGGGGAGTTGGGAAAGAAGTGTGGTGTAGCAAATCTAGTGGTAAAGTAGCCTGAGAGGGTGCCATGTGTTTACCAGGAGCAGGCACCTAGAGCTTGGCCCTCCAGAAGCTCCACAGAAGGATGAGGCAAAGTGAGGGAGGTACACAAGCAGGGTAAGATGGACTACCAGTTCCTGTGACAGTGGTGTTTCTTCTGAGCTGAAGGAATGACATCATGTCTTAGGACCTCAGGTTAGGGGTCAGGGGCCAGAAATGAGGGTTAGAAAAGGATAAGGTTCCTGGGGGTGTGGGTGCTAGTACTTAGCATTGATATTGTTTTAGTCTGTTAGTATTAATTAATGTTATTGTATGTCTTAGTCCATTTTCTACTTCTAATAAAATAAGTTATAAAGAAGAAGCTGATAAGCTTAAAAGAAAAGAGATTTATTGCCCATCACAGTGGCACATACCTGTAATGTCAATGACTTGGGAGGCTGAGGCAGGATTGCAAGTTTTGAGGCCAGCCTTGATGACTTAGTGAGGCCCTATCTCAGAAATAAAATAAAAAGGACCAGGGGTGTAGTTCAGAGGTAGAGTGCCACTGGGTTCAATCCCTAGTCTCTCTCCTTCTCTCATACACACAGAGGTTTATTTTGGCTCCCAGCTCTGGTCTAAGGTCATTGGGCTGTATCTGGTGATGGTTTTATGGCTGGTAGAGTCCTGAGACAACTCATCACCTTGAAAGAGAGAGAGAACTTGAGAGAGACCTAGCCAAACTGGCTTTTGTAGCAGACCCACTCTTGGCAGACCCATTAATCCATTCATGAGGGCATTCATAAAGGACCCACCTGGTCCCACCTTACTATCTCACAGTGGGAATTAAATTTCAACTAGAGTTTTAGAGGGTACATTATATTTCATACTTTGCTTCTTCAAAACCAATGTAAAGCTGGGTGTAATGGTACATTCCTGTAATCCCAGCTACTTGGAAGCTGAGGTAGGAATACCTCAGTTGAAGGCTAGCCCAGGTAACTTCCTGTCTTAAAATAAAAAGGACTGTGGATGCAGTTCAGTGGTAGAGTGCTTGCTCAGCATGCATGAGGTCTTAGGTTCAGCCCCCCAGTACCAGCAACGAAAATTCTTTGTACAAATTAAATTACAGATAAGCAGAAGAAAATAACCTCCCTGTCCATAGTTATATTCTCAGATTTAGCAGTAAGTTGTATCACCTAGACTTGGGGCATTTTCATGACAAAGAGACTTATGTGGACAGTGATATAATTAGCATCCTGTACATGATCTGCTATACCTCAGGGTATGCCAGGGCACTGGGCCCTGCTAGCCACAGCATTGCAAATGTGTGGAAACACAGAGGACTCAGGGGCAAATGTAGGAAGAGGAATATGTTCATCTGAACTCAGGTTCTTACTTTTAGGTGACACTCCAACTCCCTGTCTAACAGTCCTTTTCCAAGGCACACTCTTGCACACATGCCAACCAGGGAAACCTTATAGCCAGCAAAAGGGCTGTCCTGTCAGGTCTTGGCCACAAAGATCCTGCACTTGTGCTTTAAATCAGAAGTTTAGCTTACAAGCTTGAGGGTACTCTTGTCCTGGGGATTATAGGTAACCACAGGTCCATTGGCAACAGAAGAAGTAACATCCTGGGTTCCTCGGTGACTGAACCCCCCATTTGGCCATGACCAGGAGGGGAGCAGGTGGGAGGGGTTGGGGTTGTGGCCAGAGAAGGAACTGGGGAGAAAGAAGTTCCCACTTCTGAAAGGTGAGCCCCGGTGAGTTTTCTATATATATCCAGGAGGCAGGTGGGTGAGCCTAGGTCCAGATCTCTGGTGGGTTACTGGCCTGTCCCTGCTCCTAGTCCTGGCTGGCCAGAATGTGGGAACCCCTGAGGCCCAGGCTCAGCACAGGTATTAATGCTGAGGGTGCATGGCCATGTATTACAAAAGCAGATGCATTGGAAAGCACTTTGCAGATTTGCCTGTTTTAGCCAGCCCTCTCCAGGGTTGTCCTATATGCACTTGGACCAAGCATTTCACCACTGAGCTTGTCTCAGTCCAAATCCAGCAGCATGGGGCATGTCTGGTGAATGTCAGGCCCAGTGGGACCTTGTGGGGTGGGGGGTGGCCCGGCTCCTGACCTGCCCCCTGCCTCCCGTTGGGGAGCAGAGCAACTGGCCCAGGGGTGGGTACGGTCAGACCTAGGGCTCAAGCACTGGGTTCCTCAGAACTTCTCAGACCCTGATGCCTGCCTTCTCCACCTTAGGAGTCATTCACACCCACTGAAGAGCACGTGCTGGTGGTACGCCTGCTACTGAAGCACCTGCATGCTTTTGCCAACAGCCTGAAGCCAGAGCAGGCCTCCCCCTCCACCCATTCTCATGCCACCAGCCCCCTGGAAGAATTCAAACGGTTGGTGCAGGGCTGTGGCAGGGTTCCCATAGCCTCTGGCTTCCTCCTGTACGCACATCACCCACCATGACTTTCCCCAGGGTATATGGAGTGGGATGAGGGGCAACCCTTGCTCAGACAGCACGTGAGTCCTCTTCAAGGCTAGGCAGGTTGGCAATGCTCTGATCCTTCATGGGCCAGCGGAGTAGGCAACTTGTATGGGGCTAGGTGACATGGGGGGAGATCATACTTACTGATTATGCGTGCTTTGGATTTTCCCTAATCTATCTGAACCTTCATTTTCTCCTTTGAAGAATGGGACTAAAACCAGATCTTTCCTCCAGTGTTCCTCTCTGGTAAAGCAGACTCAGAGTGGTGCAAACCTATTATCCCAGTGACTACCAAGGCTGAGGCAGGAGAGTCACAAGTTCAAGGCCATCCTGGGCAACTTATCAAGACCCTGTCAAAATAAAAAGTTAAAAGGGCTTAGTGGTAGAACACCCCTGGGTTCAATCCCCAGTACCCCCTGTTTCCCCCCCCCCCCCCAAAAAAAAAAGAAAAGAAAACTTACCACAGGCCAGGCTCACCTGTGAGCCAGCCCTCCCCTTTGAGTCGTGTAGCATGACTGACTCTCCCTTCGTCTTCAGAGCCGCTGTCCCGAGGTTTGTCCAGCAGAAGCTCTACCTCTTCCTGCAGCATTGCTTTGGCCACTGGCCCCTGGATGCATCCTTCAGAGCTGTGAGTGTTAGCCCATTGCACCTTTACTTTTGCTGTTCATGCCCTAATAAGGAAAGTAAACAGCTATTAGCATAGAGGCCTTAGTGGGCCATGTCATTCTGCCAGTTTGAGTTTGCATAGTCAACACTTAGGTACAGAAAAGCCCTGGCCTGCCCCAGGTATATTGGGTGCTTGAGAACCTGGCTCCTAAAGGACTAATGTACAGGTTAAACATCACAGGGGTATGCAGGTTCCTTGAGGGAATGTGGGAGGAGCTCATTGGTACCTGTACTGAGGTCAAAGAGAATATACTAGGACATGGTGGTATCCCTGCACTTCCCCAGCAGAGCCCCACAGCTAAGTTGGGGAACTAACCCTCTGAGCTGTCTCCCAGGGGCCAGTGTGCAGGCCACTAGGCCTTCAGGGTACACGTGTCCCTCACCAGGTCCTGGAAATGTGGCTGAGCTACCTGCAGCCATGGAGGTACGCACCTGAGAAACCAGTTCAGAGCAGTGACTCCCAGCCTCGATGCGTGTCGGAGAAGTGGTAAGCCCCCAGCACAGTCTTTCCCAGCAAGTCCATGGCCGCCTCCAGTGTACAAGCTTTCATGAGCAGATGTTGAGCCATGGGGGGCTATGCCTCTGGTGGCCTTCTTGACTCTTCTCTTAGGCCCTGCAGAGTATTTAAACAGGTTGGCCCTTCCTGTATTGAGCTTTATCATATGCTGGAATGGATTTCCCAGGGAAACAGTGGGCGCTTCTCTGCTTCATCTCCTTGCCCTTGACCTACCTGCTGGCTCAGATGAATGAGCCACTTGCTCCTCTTGGCACCCTTTGAAGAATGGGACTAAAAATAGATCATTCCTCCAGTGTTCTTCTCCTCTTTCTTCCCTCTGCCTTGACAGGCTCTGAGCCAGCCTTGCCATGGAGGCCTTGGGAAGGGCCTCATCCTTGAAGATCTGTTGTTTCCTGAAGAAATATGTACCACCTCTGTACCACTTTTCTCCCCACTCACCCCTTAACCCCTACCTATCCCCACCCCGGCTCCCTTGAGCTTCCATTTTGTGAAACCTTCATAAGGTCTTGGTCAGAGAGAGAGAGTCTAGAAGCCCAGGGAGAGGAGCAAGGGCTTTAGTGAGAGAACTAGCAGTTTCTGCCTCAGTGGGTAATCTTGCCTGGAGTCGTGCTCAGGCTGGACCTTGACCTGCTACCCTGGTCCCCAGGGCACCCTTCGTCCAGGAGAATCTTCTGATGTACACGAAGTTGTTTGTGGGCTTCCTGAACCGTGCACTCCGCACAGACCTGGTCAGCCCCAAGAATGCACTCATGGTGTTCCGAGTGGCCAAAGTCTTTGCCCAGCCCAACCTGGCTGAAATGATCCAAAAAGGTAAATAATCAGCCCTGGGCTAACCAGGCAGGCCCCACCCCAGCGAAATTGGACCCTTAGATAGCAGGAAGCTGCACTTAAAAGAGAGGAACCCAGGCACCCAGTGTGCCTTACAGACTTGCAGGGTTTCTTGACACAGGTTGGTTTGGGGACTTCTAGTACATAGCAGCACAGTGAAGTCTCTGAGCCTGACTGAATCCCATTTACCTTGTGGCTGTATGCCAGGTGGGAGGCTAAGATGCATTTAAGAGAGAGGCAGTAGAGCCGTAACTGTAGCTTTTTTAGAATTGCTGATTTTCCCTGGTGATCGTTGGGTGGCATCAGGAGGTAACCTTGGTTTTCTAGCTTGACTTTGTCTCAGCGTTGTTGGATATCAGCTTCTGTTGCTCTCTCCTGGTGTTTGCCTTCCTGTTGGCACTGCCAGGAACCACCGAAGCATCTGATGTTGGGTCTTTGGGCAGCTAGCTCCACCTACATGTCAGTCATCAACCTGTCAGAAGCTGCTGGGGTAAAGGTAGAGTCCTAGGGGTGCAGCACATTCATAGCTCTGCAGAAACCTTAGGAAATATTTTGGAATCCTGCTAGCAGCACCTTGGGTACTATACCCTAGAAAGCAGGTTCTCTACTTGCAACCTGCCTTCCAGGTGAGCAGCTATTCCTAGAGCCAGAACTCGTCATTCCCCACCGCCAGCACCGGCTTTTCACAGCCCCCACAGTCACTGGCAGCTTCCTGTCACCATGGCCGCCAGCTGTCACTGATGCCTCATTCAAGGTGAAGAGCCATGTCTATAGCCTGGAGAGCCAGGATTGCAAGTATACCCCAATGTTCGGACCTGAGGTCCGGACTCTGGTGAGTAATTAGAGGTTCTACTGGCATGGGGTACCCGAGGATGTAAGAATTGGCAGAACCAATTTTCCCACCAATGTGGGAAAGTGCCCACATTTTTAGAGAGGAAATGAGGGAGGCTGGTTGTTTAGTAGGTAGTCCTTTGGCTCCTCTCCCCGTTCTTGTTGTTTTTTGGTTTTTTTTTTTTTTTTTTTTTTGATTGATTGTTTGTTTGTTTTTTGCCAGTAAAGTCTTAATTTTTTTCTGATAATAAAGGTAGACTTTATTGGAAAATTTTCGTATTTGGAAGATTATAAGTCAAACTGTTCTTCCTTGTTCCTCGCCTGTGTGAGTGTGCACATCTCTTGGGGTCAGTGTCTCAGAGCTGCCCTTCCCGTGTAGCAGCAACATCTGTGTAGTGGGTGACCAGCTGCTGGGAGGTTGCCCCAAGTTGTTTGATCTGCCTGTGCCTCCTTTGCAGGTCTTGCGCCTTGCTCAGCTCATCACACAGGCCAAACAGACTGCTAAGTCCATCTCTGACCAGTGTGTGGAGAGCCCAGCTGGCCACTCCTTCCTGTCATGGCTAGGCTTCAGCCCCACAGATCCAAATAGCCTCTACCCAGCCAATGATCTGGACGAGATGGGCCAGGACAGCATCCGCAAGACAGACGAGTACCTAGAGAAGGCCTTGGAGTATCTGCGCCAGATATTTCGAGTATGAGCTATAGGACTTATCCCACATCCAGTACACTCTCCCCTCCCTGAAGAATTTACTCTACACCTAGCCCATGGCCAGCCACATACCAATACAGGACCGGCATACATGGACCTTGTATGGCTTCTGTCCCAGAGGACCTCTGGGCTCACCTTGTGGGAGACAAGTCTGTACTTTGGGTATCGTGTCTTGGTGCCCCTTGTTACTCATTGTTAGAGTCCAGTGGGGTGAAGACTAGTCCCCTTCCTTCACCATAAAATTGAAAGCAGAGGTGTTTTCTCTCTACCAGCTCAGTGAAGCCCAGCTTGCCCAGTTCACACTTGCCCTGGGGACCACACAGGACGAGAATGGGAAAAAGCAGCTCCCAGACTGCATTGTAGGGGATGATGGACTCATCCTCACGCCTTTGGGCCGCTACCAGGTAAGAGAGCCAGGTCACCAAGTACATCCCCTGGTCACAACCTGTTCTGGACCCTCTGTTTTGTGAACAGATACTCTGGGTTGTTTACAAAGACGTATTTTCTGAACTCTCCTTTGGGCCTTGGTTTTTAGATCATCAATGGGTTGCGAAGATTTGAAATTGAGTACCAGGGTGACTCCGAGCTACAGCCCATCCGGAGCTATGAGATTGCCAGCCTGGTCCGAGCACTTTTCAGGCTATCATCTGCCATCAACCGCAGAGTGAGTGGGCAGCAGGGGTTCCCTGATGGCATCTCGAAATGGGTCCCAGAGGATACTCCTACTCCAGGATAGCACCCTCACCTCTGTTTACCCATTCAGTCCAATAGGATAGAAGGAAGAGCTTATGAGTTACCCCTGAATTCTGCGGGTGGCCTGGGAGCAAAAGTACTCTGCTATTCTGAGGCCCATGGCACAGGCTGCTGTCCCCACCTCATTTGAGCTCTTGTTTTTGCTTCAGTTTGCAGGCCAGATGGTAGCTCTGTGTTCCCGAAATGACTTCCTTGGCAGCTTCTGTCGTTACCACCTCACTGAGCCCGTCCTAGCCAACAGGCACCTGCTGAGCCCTGTGGGGCGGAGGCAGGGAACCAACCATGCCCGAGGCCCCAGGCTCAGCCTACGTTTCTTGGGCAGCTACCGAACACTGCTCTCGCTCTTGCTGTTTTTCTTTGTGGCCTCTCTATTCTGCATTGGGCCCTTGCCCTGTATCCTGCTCCTTGTCCTGGGCTACCTCCTCTATGCCATGGCCATGACACTGCTGACCGAGAGAGGGAAGTTGCACCAACTCTGATGAATCAGCTGCTGTCTCCAGAGCAGATTGGTGGGATTTGTCACAAAGCCCCTTCGCTGAGCCTAAAGGAACTTCCAAAGGCTACTTCTAAACCGGAGCATGATCATTTTTTGGTTTCTAGGGGGTGTTTGCCTGCAGTGGTAGATTCATCCAGAAGAAATAAATGAGAAAATAGCCCTGGTTTGGCAAGAAAGAGAAGTATCAGAGGGCTCTTAAGCTATGCTGTGTTCTAGCCAGAGCTGACCATGTAGCGCTGCCTCCTTTAGTCCAGTGCCCCACAAGCTACTGAGCTAGTTCTCAGGGGCTTTGTAACAATTTTTGGATTTTGTCATGTAAAGCTCAGGGGCCAGTATGCCCACAGCTAGTTCTAGGCCTGTCCTCTTGGGGGATCTGGCTCAGCCTTGGTTTCTCCCCTTTGGTTGTCCTTGAAGTGGCCACAGTCAGTTGGGATACTTTCCTTGAAATGCTAGCCTCCACTGCAGGGAAGAATCAAAGTTTTTAAAAGGAATTCCTAAGAAAACTAGATAATGGCTCTCCTGATTTACAAGTTCAAAGCTAAATTTTATATCCCATTTGGTAAAGTGTTCTTCATGTTCTCCAGGCTAGGCCAAGGTTGGGCCATAGGATTCCACTTTTTCACTTCCATGAAGACCCTCTCAGAGCACAGGTGCTTGACAGGACAGTGCTTCACCTCTAGCCCCCAAGCCATTGAGTATGTCACTCAGAGTGGGGCCCTGCCCTTGCCGTGCAGTATCACAAATGGGCACTGGTCTTTTTGGTCAGTAGGCACAGGAGTATAGCAGAATCCTATCAGTTTCAGTCTACAACCAAAGATGGCCAAAAGCATTGGGTCTTCAATAAACCAAGTGCTCAAAGACACATTGATCTTTGATAACACTGACATATTACAGTATAAGACAATTATACATTCACTATCAAAAAGTAGTCACCAGAAGTCTCATTTTCCTGCATCCTGCAGATGACAAACCAGCAACAACATCATCTCAGTGGTGACTTTTAAACCACGCCTTTGGTTTTGGTGTATGTGTGGTTTTTTGAAAAACATTTTTCAAGTTGTATGTTGGGCTTTGTGTTTTGATGTAATCTCAGAACGCATTTTGGGGCCCATGACCAAAAAAGATCAAACCAAAACTTGCAACTGATCATGGATATGAATAAACACCTTGCTTCTGAGTATTTTGGTGCCTAGATTTGGTCTCTAGCAGGTTGACACACACAGGGTCCTTGGGGATTGGGAACTGTAGGAATACCTACTGGCACCCTGATACTCCAGTGGGTACTAGCCTATTCGTTTGGTTATTGTGTTTCTTTTCCATGGCATGGTAAATTAATGTACAGCAACATGACCAAGGTAGATGTTAACTGAAATGTCTGGTGGGAAGGGTGAGGCTCCAAGGAAGGCAGACTCTGGAACTGGACTGAGAGGCGTGTGGATTTTGCCTTCTATTTCTCAGCGTATCAGAACTAGCCTTAATATGAAAATCTGACCACCTGAAACAAGTTTTGCCTTCTGTGGCTTCCAGAAGTTCCAAGACATGGGAACAGCTAGGACTGAACTGTGCTGACCAGCCCCAAGTTAGTACCTAATCAGGAGTACCTGGCAACTGTCATTTGAGTGGTAAGGTCCCCTTTCCATGGTCAGCGATGATTTCCCCCCCTTTTTGGTCAGTGCTAGAGATCAAACCACAGTCCCTTGAGCATGGTAGCCCAGAGCTGTATACCAGAGCCATACCCCCAGCCCAGTAGAAATGATTTTTATATAGCCTTTGTTTAAAACTTTAGCTAGCTTTCTTTGACTCTGAAAACCAGAATTTTTTTTTCCTATTTATAAAATTATACACTTTATTATTTTAGAGAAGTTGAAGTTACATAGCCAAATTGAGTATCAGGTATAGAAATTTCCCCCCGTTTGTCTCCCATACATTTTTATTTTTTTTTTAATTTTTTTTATTTTGAGCAACCTTACAAGATTTTAACAAACTAATATAAAATGTGTATAAAATATGTATACATTCTGGATATTGCAGTTATCCCCAGGAGTGCCCCCCCAATTACCCTCCCTTATCCCTCCCTTCCCCTTCCCATTATAACTCTAAAAAATATATTAGATTGTAAAGCATTACATCTTATCTGGATTTACCTCATGCTACTAGACCAACTTTCTCATTGTCCAGGGTCTAGACCCCACCTCCACAGATGAGTGGAGACAATCGACCCTTAGATCTCTGGGTTAAGCTGATTTTACTCATCATGATCTCTTCCATAACCATCCATTTACCCTCTAAGGCTGCAATATCATTGTTTCTAATCGCTGTGTAATATTCCATGGTATAAATGTACCACAGTTTTTGGATCCATTCTTCCAGTGAGGGACACCGGTTGTTTCCATAGCCTAGCAATAGTAAATTGTGCTGCTATGAACATCAATATTGCTGTGTCACTGTAATGTGCTGATTCTAAATCCCCTGGAAAGATACCCAGGAGTGGAATAGCAGGGTCGTATGTATGGTGGACTCATCCCTAATTTTTTAAGGATTCTCCATACTGCTTTCCAGAGGGGCTGTACCAGTTTGCACCTCCACCAACAGTGTGTTAGTGTGCCTATCTCTCCACATCCCCTCCAGCATCTATTGTTGTTTATTTTCTTCTTCTTTGCCATTCTGACTGGTGTAAGGTGATATCTTAATGTGGTTTTCATTTGCTTTTCTCTGATTACTAGAGATTTAGAGCACTTTCTCATGTATTCATTGGCTTAATCAATGTCCTCTGGTGAGAAGTCTCTATTTAGCTCTTTGGCCCATTTATCAATTGGGCTGTTGGTGTTTTTGTAGCTGACATTTTTGAGGATTTTATAGATTCTGGATATGAGACCCTTGTCTGAGGAATCAAAGTCCATGATACTCTCCATTTCTGTAGAAAACCTCTTCACTCTTTTGATTGTTTCCTTGGCAGTACAAAAGCTTTTTAGCTTTATGGCATCCCATTCACTGGTTTTTGACTTTACTTCCTTCACTTTCGGAGACCTGTTGAGAAAGTCTTTGCCTACTCCCAAATGTTGAAGTGTTGGACCAATTTTGTCTTCTATCAGTTGCAATGTAGCTGGTTTAATACCAAGCTCCTTGATCCATTTTGATTTGATTCTTGTGCAAGGAGAAAGATATGGGTCTAATTTCAACTTTCTGCAGGTGGA
>PVKS010031805.1:0-23119 GCA_004027875.1 Aplodontia rufa
AACACTGCACTGAATCAAGAACTAGTCCCAGTCTTCTTACCCTGTCATGCCAACTTGGGTGTACCCGGTAGTTGGTGGATTTTGCTCCAATCATATAATCTTACTGGTGGATATAACTGGGAGGTGACTTTAATTCAGAGAAAGATTTCCCATTTTTCAGTGGTAGAAACTCCTTTGCTGAAGATGAAACCACCCTCCTCTACAAGATGCTGGTCACGTCTAAGTCATGTGGACTACTGGCATCATCAGCGGGTCAGCAGGTCAAATCCTTCCTGACCTCAGCTCTCCGGTGCAGCATCAGCGCCTGGTGTGCTTCAGCCTCACTTAGCATCTGAGCCAGGGCTGATTTCCTAGCAGGTTTCTTAGCTGTGCTGGCAGCTAACTAGTATATGCAGTGCCCTCTCCACATGCTCATCAGGCTTCACAGCCTAAAGTCAAGCCAAAGACATGGGTGCTGATGAAGAGGACAAGACTGATACTTTCAACTGATCCCATTTAAGTCAACAGCATAGAGTCGCCACAGGGTTAGGAAAATGAGTCACCAGTGATCTTCACATCTCATCTTCTTCCACCACCAGTGTGTTCTCCCTGACCACACAGCTGGTGATGGAAAGCAAAATTCATAGACTCGAATTTTGGTCCTTTCCTCTGAAGAAGAGCACAGGAGGGGAAAGGAGGAGCCAGATCAATTCTTGACGCTGAATTGAGAAACCAACAGTGTACACAGCAGAACTCATCCAACACCCTCCAGAAAATGGAAGCACCTGCTACATAAGAAAATGCTCATGGTACCTGAATCTCTAAACTTACACATTTCTTCCAGGATATTTGGGGAGCTGAAACAATTAGAGTGAGTAACAAGCTGACCTTTATCAGGTAAGAAGGTAGGTGGATGAGGCACTGAAGATTGTGCCTCAATATGCTTATTAGTACATTGCAGTACTGTGAAACAAACCAGGACCTTGCTCACACCAGGAGAGTGCTCTGCCACCAGAGGGCCCTGCTCTAGCTACCTGGAGATCAGGGTCCCTTCAGATACAATGCACAGCCTCCTTTGCAAATGGAGAAATGGCCTCTCCCTAGGCCTCAGAGAAGTGAGGTCTGGGGCAGTGAACCTCCTCTTGGGGGAGGGGACAGGTGCACCAGTGAGGCCCACAACCCTAGGTCGCCTTCCACAGGGCCAGGCCTGAGGCAAGCACTGCCAGGCCTCATCCCTCTTAGTCCTGTAAAGACCCAGGCAGTGCACTCCTCTGCAAACCACAGTTTCCTCAGAGCTCACTCAAGTCCACAGGGATTCAGGGCATTCCCTACAGCAAGCCAGCAGATGGCCACGGGCCTGGACTTGAGGTGTGGGCACCTTTCCCCCCAGCATTTCCAGTAACTCCTGGGTATGTTCTCAAGAATGCAAGGGTATGGGAGGTGGTCCCCTTCTGCAGGGCAGGCACCAGGCCATTAATGAGATCCTCCCGATCAGGTGCCTTTCTGTCTCTCTCAGGTCTTGGCACTTGCACTGATGAAAGAGTGCCTCTTCCTTCTAGGGTGCAGGAACAAAGAGGGACCTTACAAAATGGAAAGAGGAACAAACTGAAAAATGGCCTGTTGATCTTCAGTCTGTGGAAACAACACACATCACTCTCCTGCATACTCCCATAGGATATGAGACACGCTCTCTCTCTCGCTCTCTCTCTCGCTCTCTCTCTCACACACACACACACACACACACACAACCAGCTCATTGTTTAGACGAGTCTTTTCATTGTTTGTTTGTTTTCTCAATTTCATTGATTTCAGCTTTGACCTCCCATGTCTTTGCACCACCTCTTTGATGATTACCTTCTTCCAGACACTGCTTCTGCCTGCGTCCTTGTTTCACTCACCTTTTGGTTCCAGGCTTATGGTTGCAGATCTGAGCCTGGGTTGCCCAGACCAGGACCAGAAGAGGCCTGGCTAACGCTGCTCCAGGCAGGGATCCTCGTCCTAGGCTTTTGCTGGGGGCCCAGACCCTCAGAGGCCTGCAGAGGCCCGTTCTTCAGTTGGGCGGGGGATGCTCCAGCCAAGGGGTCATACCAATAGTGTTCTGAGCACCTCCCGGCAGGGACCAAAAGACACCCAAACCTGCAGCAGGCTGTCAGGTAGGCAGGGACTGCTCCCATAGGGATCCCCCTCCAGTTCGTTCTGAGCAGGGGGTCCTACCAGTGGTGTCCTGAGTGCCTGCCAGCTGGGACCAAAGAAGGCCTGGACAGGCACACAGGGCATCAGGTAGGCAGGGGCAGTTCCAGTTGGGGATCTTCCTCCAGTTGTTCCTGAGCAGGGGCTGTTCTAGGCAGAGTTTCTACAGGTGATGTCCTCTAGATATTTTTTTGAAAGTAGGTTTTATTTAGGTAAAATTTACATACAATAAAATCTACCCTTTTTAGATTTATAATCCTATGAGTTTTGGCAGATGTATACTGCCACATGAATAAAATTCTATCATCAGTCAAAGTTGAGAAAGGAGTTTCAAAAAGTCTCTCAAGCAGCAAGAACAGTATGTGCTAAAGCACAGAAGCTGAAAAGGCCTCCCGTGATAGAAGTTTTATGTAGCTTAATGTGATAATTGGAGATATAGTGAGGTAGAAAGCTTTCTAGACACTGGGTGTATATTTCAAGCAAAACAACATGGGACTTCTTCCCAGGTTTTCTAAGGATGTGATGCTATGATCAGGTTTCTGCTTTTACGTGATTGCTCTGAAGGCGTTGTGGAAGATGGACTAGCACAGATGAGATGTGGACAGGAAGACTTAACTATGAAAGAAAGCAGTGAAAGATGGGAGGGCCTCAACTATCAGTCACAGTGGGACAGGGCACAGAAGATTCTCACAAGCACATAACACCACCAGGCAGGTTCTTAGTTGCCAAATATTGCAGCCTGTTTTGCCCTGGCTTCTCTCTACCACTTACTCTCTAATAGAGTTATTTTGAGGGGAAGTTTTGCTTCCTTTAGTTTTAACACATCAATCTCGTCTTCTCTAACAGTATTTTGGATGTTCTATAAGCTCCTCTGGAAAATTCTATAATATTAATTGTCCAGCATTTTTATCCTAGGATTTTCCCCTTCTCTTGATCTACGTGGTTTCTGTAGGTACTCCAGTGCTAGTCTGTGACTCCAGGCTCCTAAACCCAGCTCATTTGACATTTAATGCTTACATGGCCTAAGCTGGATTAGAGTCTTTTCCAAATATTTTGAAGTTGGAAAAAAAGAAATAGGAAGAAAAAGATAGC
Organism: Aplodontia rufa; assembly: GCA_004027875.1. Taxonomy (NCBI): domain Eukaryota; kingdom Metazoa; phylum Chordata; class Mammalia; order Rodentia; family Aplodontiidae; genus Aplodontia; species Aplodontia rufa. The sequence continues at coordinate 3,262 of PVKS010031805.1, forward strand.
TCATTCACTGTTCCCAAATTCCTTCAATTGTCCCAGGATACCTGTGGATTTCAAATTTTGTTTAAGCTAACCAGGTAGGAACTCTGCTTTCAGTGTTGGGAGGAAAAAACATCTTAATACTATACCTTAAACTCTCTGTATCTATAATTGAACTTATTTTTCCACTAGCCCAAATTACTCTGATTTCCCATCTCTGTTCCTGCTGCCGCTCACTTTATAGTCATATCTTCCTGCCTATTCAAGTAAACGCAACGCACCAGGAACATACTTCATGATTACTCTGTTGTGTTACATGTCCAACGCAACGGATCATGGTGAACCATGGTGGCAAAATGGCCTCACAGCATAATGTTTGCCAGATGACTTCCAGAAATACTTTACAATACTGAGAATGGTGCTGAGTCATGGTGCCAAACACAGCTCTTACACCAAAGCAAAATCAATTTAATATTGATCTTTGTTTCCTTACTCTGTTGGCCATGAACTAGAGAAATCACTTAAAATAGTCACACCCAAACTTTTCACTGCTCAGGCGGTTAGGGTCTATTTTCCTTCTGAAGATTATTTTAATTCTTTTTTAATCCAGACTTTGAAGTAGAAAGCTGAAGCAATCATCCTCACAATTTAGAAAGAAATTCCAAGCGCTAAGAAATCACACAATTTAATTGGAGAAGGAGCCAGAAGGAAGAGTCAAAAACCCTATCTTGAGCCTTGAAGTTTGATCATGAAAAGTAATAACAACGGCAGGTAATTTGAGAAATTACTATAGGCCAGGCCCTAGGCAAAGCATCTCACTCAACATATTCTATAACCTGAATTTTTAAAAATCTCTTTGAAGTCAGTGAAGAAACTAATTAAACTATAATTACATTCCTCCCCATCCCCACCACTAACTCAGCGCTAGTGGAGATAGGATCAGGATTTTCCTTACTGCCCTTGAGAATGTAGAGAATGTTGTAGAGATAAATAAACAAGCAATTACAATGTTTGCTTCACATTTATGATAAAGGTTAGGCATGATTTTGGAGGGCAATAGGGGAAAATCAGAATATTGGTATAGGTCAGGAAAAAATTTCTCCATATCTTTAGGACTAAAGTAAAATCTAAATTTTTCTGAAGCAAAAGATATATTATTAGGGGCTGGAGTGGTGGCTCCGCGGTTAAGGCACTTGCCTGGCATGTTCAAGTACACGGCTTCAAACCCCAGCACCACGAACACTACTAAGTGTCAGAGCAACAAAGCCCATGTGAAAAACTCAATAAAAATTGATTCTCTCTGTCTCTCTCTCACTGTCCTTCTATCTTTAAAAAAAAAAAAAGATATATTATTAGAGAGCCATAGTAAAAATTTAAACCTCTTGTAGTTCATCCCTTCTCTTTCCCTGAGTCTTTCCCTATTCCTAAACCAGCTGTACCTCCCAACTTCCCTATTCATTTGTACTGGTAATAGCCTTCCACCCCTGAACTCATTGCTCATTTTCTCCTACTACTCCCTTCTCCACCCTCCACCCTCGCAGTTATTAATCAACTATGCTACTCTCAGCAATGACTTGCCTCCACCTCTTCCTTTCCTTTTTCTCTGTCTCCCTTCTCCTTTGGATTCTTACTAGTAATTAATATCAATCTTTTAATTGGTCTTTCAGGCCTAAACCATTTACACATATAATTATATTCATCTTCCAAAAAAAATATGCATCTGTAATGCAGCTGTAGCAGTCCTGGTCAATGTGGTTGTTGCAGTGTTGCCCCACTCAGCATAGGCTCTGAGTACAGTCAGCTGACTTCTCCCCAAATCAACACAGCCTGAAAGGCAGGAGTCTCAGTGCTGCTGCTCCCTCCCCCTTCAGCCTGAAAGGCAGGAGTTTCAGTGCTGCTGCTCCCTCACCCTTCAAGTGCAAAGCACAGATTACCGGATTACCGGATTACCGAGAGGATGAAAAGGAAGATACCAGTGGTCAAAGCATGTACCACTAACCCACAGCAGCTTTCATGAAGAATTTAATATTCTTCTGCCTTTACAACTTTTTTTTCTTTTTTCTTTTTTGTAAGAGTGAAAGACAGTGAATGAGAGAGAGAGAGAAGCATTTTTCATTGAGTTTTTCACATGGCTTTCGTTGCTCTGACACTTAGTTGTGTACGCGGTGCTGGGGTTCAAACTCGTGTACTCACACATGCCAGGCAAGCGCTGCAACCGCCAAGCCACCACTCCAGCTCCCCTTACATCTTTTTAAAACAAGACCAAACATCCCAGTAGGGAGAACTATAGAAGTTGAATTGTGATCCTAAAGAGGTGCCAGTGAGGACACCTCTTGTAGGTGTGATCCAATAGGATTCTGAGCCAGGTGAACTATTTTTAAAGCAATTCACTTTGTTCTTAATCAATGCTATAGTTACGTGAGTCAAGCAACGTAGACCAGAGAGCAGTCTCTTCAAAGATGACAGTTTGTGGGAAGAAAAGTTTCTCATAATATTTATACAAAACAAATAAAATATACAAGATCAATACCTTCATTATTATACACCCTATAAATTTGGAAATACAGATTCCCATACATGCATATAATGCTGAATATTCAAAAACTTCTCTTGAGGATGTAAGTACAGATGAACTTCCTTAGGAAATGCTATAAAAGGACATAAGGCTAAAGTTTAAAAAAAAAGTAATAAATAAATAAATAAATGAATGAACATGATGTTGTTCCTGGAATAGCAGATCACAGAGGCTAATCTGGGAAACAGATCCTGAGGTCATTTAATAAGCTTAGATAAGCACTGAAGATTACATTGGTTCTGTCACGTAATAACAGTTTTTACTCTATTGCAAATGTGAGCCATTTAAAGAGTGCATTTCCTTCTTTAATGATTCATTTGGGAAAACAGACAGCAGTCATGAGCCACGGAAAGTACAGTTCATCAGATTTTTTTTTTTTTGTAAAATAAAACAAATCTACAGTATCTGAGTGGATCTTTCCACAGTTCATCAGATCCTGATGAAAATAAAGCAGTGAAACGCCACAGGTTGAATGTACTTAACGCCACCAGCCACAAACCTCACCACATATTTGTTTCTTGAAATCAAAGTATTAAGGTTTGTATCAATTCATCCTGTGTGCTTCACATAGGGTAAGAGAAAACAGCATTAAGTAAAATAGACACACTTCTTATCTTTGTAGAACTTTAAATCTAATAAGTAATAAAGCCATTAAACCAACTAAATAAAGTTGCGATGAGAACTATAAGGTGAAAGAAAAGAGGACCATGACAGAAAGACATAGTCAGAAAAGTATTCCTATGGCAAAGAGATTTAAGCTGGGGTTTGAAGGATGAGAAGCAGTGAGAGAGTTTAGGGGAGAGAATCATGTTCTAAGAACATGTGCAAAGACCTTGTAGTAGAAGAAGCTGCATGCCTCTGAGGGACCCACCGAAGGCCAGAGAAGAACAAGATGAGATGAGACAGAACTGGCAAGGCCTGGGCCAAAAAAAGAGATTTTCAGTCTTATTCTAAGATCAACAGCAAGTTAGCCAGCAGGAAAACAGTTATTTTTCTTTCTTTCTCTATTTTATATAAGCCAATCTAGAGATCTTCTATACCCATCTACTATCTTGTATTGAATTATTTTCTGTGAAATCATTACTATAATATCCTTAACTATTTAAATGATGGAAAATATACATGTAATTTCTCATACTATGTATCAATATAGCTACAGCTTTTCAAAAGCAAAAGCAATGCAAATGATTACAAATGAGTAGACTATTTTTACTGTAACAGGTGAACAGCATTATGATTTTTCTCTTATACATTTTGCTTTTATATTGTGTAAATTAGTTAGCCTAACACTCTCACAAAAGATACCCTAAGTTTATTCTTTATTTATATTGTATCTCAAGGGCTATGTTCCTGAGGAACAGGCTTTCTTCCTGGTGGTAACTCAAGGTCTCTGGTTTCCTCCAGCTGGTGGCTCTGTTCTCCCCTAGGACAGGGATTCCCAAGCTTTGCTGCCCTTGAGAATCATTTGAGAGCTTTTAAAAACCTCAATGTCAGCCAGGCATGATCGTGCATGCCTGTAATCCCAGCAGCTTGGGAGACTGGAGCAGGAGGATTACAAATTCAAGGCCAGCCTTAGCAACTTAGTGAGATCCTGTGTCAAAAATAAGAATGATAATAATAATAAAGGGCTGGGCATGTGGCTCAGTGGTAAAGTGCCCCTGGGTTCAATCCCCAGTGCCCCCCAATATCCCTAAATGTTAAGGTTGTACCCCATACAAATTAAATCAGAATGACTGGAATGGGAGCAAGGGATCCCAATAATGCGGGGGAAAAGAGTATATGATCAGGAAACATGAATCTTAAACGCCTCATCTCAGAAAGAACACATGTCACGTTGGGTAGAACTAGGCACACAGTTATGCGTATCTGCAAATGAGGTTAGAAAATATAAGCTAGGCACAGAGAAAGGTACAGCCAGCAGTCTTTGCCACAGAAAGAATAAAAAAGACCGCATGTGTTGTTGCTTTGGTCCCATTTTTTTATGACTGTCACATGTGCCTTTTTGACTCTTCTCAAATATTTGAAAATATTTCAATTTTTTTTGTCTAAGTCTGGCATCTAGATTGTAATGAATATGTGCTGAATTTTATCATGTTAGCATATAAATAGGTTTTCAAAAATGCTGAGTGGTGGTCTCATGAGCTGGGAAGCCATTTACTGACTATCAGGGATAAATTCTGAAGCGCCGTCCGCCGACTTTGTTGGAGGACCAGGTCTCGTAGCTTATACTTACCTGTGCAAGTAGTGCATGTGTACCTTTGTTTTTCAAAAACAGTTTGTAACAGGCTATAAAAGTAGAAGTTTGACTCAGACCAACAGACATCAGATATCAAAGGGAGGCAGAACACCCTGTAGCATTTGGAAAAAGCAAGTTAAATGATTCTTTAAGTCTCCTGGCTTACAAGGGCAACAAAAGTCAGGAACTGGAGAGTGAAAGATGATTTCTGAAAGAGACTTTTGAAGAAGAGTCTTTAAATAGAGTTCTCCCCAAGGGAAAGAGTGCAAAGATTGCTCTCAGCTCCATGTCATGAGAGAGGATAAAAGGAGATCAGTTGGTGAGCTTGATATGTGTCCCCTGACGCTCGAGGGACTAAGTGTGCAAACATTGTAGCGTGCTTAATAAATTCGAAGGGTGAGAGGTTGGATCAAGAGGTGAAGTCTGAGAAATACTGTAGCTTTGCCCCACCCGCTGTGTTTACTCAACTGTGTTTGTGACTATCACAGGTCTCCCTTCACCCAGAAAGGCAAGGAGGTCTGTCCCCTGGACATCTGGTATCTCTGGGCTCCTCTGTCCTAAGCTTTCAAGCAAGACTCATTTTAACATTCCATTAACTTCTTTTTCCAGTTTTTCTCATGACTGAAAACTCCAGCCTTTGGAATATCTTTACATAAGATTAGCAATAAGATAAAGTGAGAGCCCTTGACAAACTAAATCACCATAATACAGTAAGACATTTGTTTATTTGATGTTTATTTATTATACTTACTTACTACATGGAAAAGATTCCTTGTCCAAATATACTACTATAGCAATGTGTAACCGTATTCAAACCAGGTTCCATTTGTTGGGGGCTTTCCTGTATTTAGGTTCTAGTCAAGATTTCATGAGTTTAAACTGGGCCAGGAAAGTAAAAAGCAAAAAACAACTAATTTCACTTAAAAGTTTTTCCACAATTCTTTTTCTTTCTGTCCCTTCTCCAATTTTTTGTTCCAATGGACAAACATCAGGAAAAATATTTCAGGTAATTATTTTAAATGACAAAGGGGAAGTTAAACAGAATGAAACCGGCTTTTCAAGAAACAGCAAATAACACAACAGATAGAATCCATGTTTGAAATTGATGTATTAATTATAAAATCCAAGATCTAATACCTCTCCTAGTTGGGAAATAAAAGAAATATCAACAATAAAACTTAGTCAAACGGAGGAGGCAATGTCCACCGAAGTTCTGTCTGACAAGGACAGGAAAATATATAAAACTTTACTCTCCCAATGCATTGGTCTTTTTTCCCTTTATTCTTTTGGTTCTCTCTTCCAGAGTTATTTCCATTCATAGGTTATAGAATGCATAAGGATTCATTTCAAATATTGACACTACTGTGAATATGGTCTTTCCCTTGAACTCTGAATTAAGTTTTCATGAAGAAGTTATCTGAAGATAGTATCATGCATTCTAGTAATGAGCCAGATCTAACTTTGCCAGGATCACTTACTTACAGGTTGCTTTTAGTTTAAATGTGTGCTAAACTAAAAGGCATTATTTCAAATGAGTTTAAGTGTATTTTATTTTCAGACAGCATTTTAAAGAGAAAAAAAATGCCTCCATTCCAAATAAATCAAAGTCAAAATGACTGAAGGGCTCAAGATGACATCAGTCCCATTTGTCTAAACCCTGGTATTGTGTGATGACAAGCAGCTGTCAGTTGTGTGTCAAGTGATAAATCAAAATAGTTGCCAAATTTGTTAACATTCTTCTTTCCTAAACTATCCTTATAGAACGTTATATATGAGGTCACTCCATCCTCAACGTATTCCAGCAAAGCAACCATGCCATCTAGTTTCATGTTTTTCACCAGTAAAATTGGCAGTTTTTGAAACGAGCAAACATCTTCAATTTTTTAAGAATGTGATCTACTGGTTCGGTTGCCCCTGCCGTAATAGGTTCTTACTCTTTCTGATCTCCATTTTTCAAGTTTGCTTTTGACTGACTTCATGTAACCTATGATGTCCTTCTTATAGGTTTTTTTTATGAGGCTGTCTTTCTGCAAGTGATGCAATGGTCCACAACAAAATTAACACTTGTGATTATTTTGTGTTTGGTACTTTCACTCTCAAGAATGGCATTGCTACCAATAATTATTTTATCTCTGTACAAAACTGAATATAACTATGATCTACGATGTGAGTAGAGTATCAGCCAGTCCTTCCCCTGTCTTTATAAAGAATTAAAGAACTCTTTGTGGCAGGATGGTGGGCCTCATGTGGCCACTATTTCTTAAAAGTCTGTTGCCTAAACTGAAGAGAATCATCAGACAGCACTCCTTAGGGTCTTGAGACTTATTTAATTTTATGTGCTACACTGATGCCAATGCAGAATGTCTCCAGTCCAGCAACTTGCATATAAGAGTCAAAATAATCCTTAATATTTTGGAACTATAGCTTGAAGGATTCAGTCTCTATCCCATAGTTTGCATCTGAATCATTTTTTGAAAGTTTTACTCACTTGAAACCTAAATGCTTCTCCCACAGCTTTATATATATTAATTAAAATATAATTAAAATATATATATTTTTAATAATAACCATTAAGAGGGATCATATTGAGTCAACAGCTCATGGATAGCATAATGAGGGAAAGGCAGAATTCAAGACTTTAAATTTTATGTCACCTTTCAGCAGATTTTTCAATTTCTTTGGAGTAAAATGAAAGTTAAGGAAGATCACATTTCAGTTGTTTATTCTAGACACTCTATTCTTTCTAGGAAAAAAAGGGTACAGAAGACATTCTTCCTACCAATTCCTCAGGCTAATAAATAAAATACATCTGTAGACCATGGGGCATGCAAACATGCTCACTTCAGCTTCCAGTTACAGTGGTGGTGCGTTCTTCCTGTTTATTCTTCTTGAGGATATCAACTTTCCTCCAATTCAGTTCCTGGAACTCTTTGATCTCACAAAGATCTCTAACCCCTCTCTCCAGCTTTCTTCCATCTAATTTCAGCTGATATCAACATTCCCGACCATGTAAGGTTCATTTACAGTCCCTCAAACTTCCAGGGTCCAAACTGGACTAGAAGGACAAGAACCTTATTTACTGTTTTAGTTTGAATTTTCCCTCTCTTTCTCTTTCTCACACACACACACACAAACACACACACACACACACACATACACACAAGCTCGCACATACACATGCACACGCACACACACACACACCTTGTCTGAGAGAGAGAAGAGACCGAAGTTCCAAGCTAAGCAGAAAACCAACACAGCAGTAAGAAGCACCCTTTCGTAGAAATATCCTGAAGTTTCAGACTAGTGTGCAAATTTGTATGACCATAGACTTATAATTCTCTGAGTTTTTTTCTAATGTAGAAAAGAACTCATTGTTTTAATGGCATTTAACACTCTTTGGTGAAAGTGACTGTCAATGAATACAGCAGAGCCATAGGTGCTGCAATGACATCAAGGATCATTTAAATGCCAGGAGCGTTGATGAAGGAATCATTCTCAGTTCAGCATTTGTACTTAATTTTTAAAAATACCACAAATATTTTTTCAGCTCCCATCATTAGAAAGCTGAGTGTAACTGAAGCATTTGATTAAGCAGAACACATTCACAGTAGAAGGACTAACATAAGCACAGGTTAAGTTATAATAAAATCAAAACAGTAATATATTCAGTTTGACAGTAGTTCAGAGAGGAGAGGGAGATGTAAAAAAAAAAAAAGTAGGTTAGATTCAAATCAAAGAAAATTTTAAATGGCAGATGAAAGGATTTACTATTTCATTAGGAAATAGAGAAAAAAATGAAGATTCTTAAAAATAAAGAAGGAAAGTAAGAAAGTGAAAGAAAGGAAGGAAGAGAGGGAGGAGAAAGAGAAAAAAAATGAACTCTCCCCAAAAGAGAAGGAAAGATAAATGTCAAGATTAGAGTTCTAAGTAAAGAGTTTATACTAAGCCATCCCTAGGAGATGCAAAGGGAAGAATAGGGGGTGCGTGATTGAAACAATTAATACCTGGACTGGATTTTGCCCCAGCATGAGACAGGAGTTGAGGGTTTGGAACTGAAACCTCTCATAAAGACCTTTCCAGAAAAAGCTGCCGCCTTCATGTAAAAAGGAACTACAAAGACAAACAAACAAAATTCAGCAGCCCAGGAACCCAATCTGCAAGCCCACCTTGGCTTGTGTTTGGGGAAAACAAGTCTTTAAAGAGAAATTGGATCGTTTGACCTGCACTTCTCATAGGTTAAGATTAAAAACCCATATGGTATCGGAAATTTTCGAGCTGAGAAACAAACACTGGTCTTCAGTCAATTATACTCTTAATTGCCTGGAAAAATCAAATTCAGCCTCACCCTGGGAAGGCACTGGAGCAGATAATGTCAACGTCCAATGCTTTAGGCAAATACTATGGGTCCATTTTTACTGGGGTTTTTTTTGTTTGTTTGTTTTGACCTGGAGATGGGGGCTTCCTCTTGGCTATGCTTTCCCATCCAACAGCCAGCACTCTTTTCAGAGGACTGCCCTCCAAGACACATCACTTCACTTTGCATCAGTTCCCTCACCTCATTTAACAACTCTGAGGCACAGCCTAAACTCCAGAGTCTTCTGCAGGACCAGCTTGAGCTCAGCTTCGGTGTGGCTTTGATTGAGCTCACACCCTTGCTTGGCTCTCTCCCCTTCTCTGTCCTATCCCCCATCCACTCCATTCCAAGTTTCCCCTTGCACCTCATTAGTAAGCACTATCCCTAAATCCTCATTTCACGTGTCTGCTTGTAAGACGCAGAATCCAACATACTCCCAGGGGATTCCCATAGGCAAATAAACAAGCAACTCTAAAGACAAACTAGAAAAAAAACTTACAAGAGGCACAAGGAAAAAAGATCCATCTGAGACACTCTACAGAAACAAGAGCAAGTACTGTGAAACAAACAACTTGGTGCAGTAGAAAAACAACTTGACAGAATATATAAATGATTCAGGAAATGATCCAGAGATGGAAAGAACTGAAAATGTAAAGTACGACAGTTTGAGATGTAAGGATACAATGGTAAGGGTTAACATAGAACCACTAGTGGTTTCCAAAAAAAGAGAGCAAAGAAGGTAACATTTAAGCCATATGGTCAAGTAGTTAAGAGAAATCTCAAAAGACAGGAAACGGTACAATTCTATTATAGGGCAAAAAATAAATTAAATGCACATGAACAAGATATTGCACAACACAAAAGTGGAGAGAATGTCTCAAAAACAATCTGATAGAAAAGACTGATTATCTACAAAGAAAGAAGAATTAGCGATCCAGAGAACATTATTGATGGCAACAACAGTATCCAGAAGACAGCAGTATTTCAAAATGGAAAATAAATGTCAACAGACAGTAAAGCGTCACTCAAGAAGGAGGATAAAATAAAGCCACTTTCACATGGTGACTGCAAGATTTTATGACATAACTAACGGATGTTCACTAAAGAAGGAAACAGACCTCAGAAAGGAGGTGTGAGATGAGAGAAACAATATGAGCAATCACAACAAAAACGGGCAAACATCTCTGGGCTCAACCGAATCAGCACTGACTCGAAAAAGAATAAACAGCCTCCTAACATCAATGCTTAAGTTGGAGATATGGGGACTTCAAAGCCAGATGAATTTTAGATGCCATATGAATAGAGAACAGAGATCAGAATTAATGCATTCTACCAATTAGTATCCAAGGGGACGTTACAGATTTATAACCATTACAGATTTGTCTACTTGAAGCACAAAAAGTGAAAGCATTCTCACCACATAATAAAAAGAGGAATAAAAGGAAATTTTGAAAAAAAAAAAATTTACCCAAAAGGAAAAGAGAAGGTAGGACACAAAGTAAAATACAGAAAATGGACAAACAGAAAGACATGGGTGGTGCCCGGTAATGTGGGGATGACGGTAATAGACGAAATAAACAATTTGATGGGAAGAAGCAGTTTTGTATTTTGTAAGGGTTATTTTACAATGATAAAAGCAGTGACTTATCAGAAAGAAGGGTGAGTTCTGAACTTGTAAGTGACTTAACAATGTTAAGTTGTAGTATGAACTATAATAATGTGAAAAGAAAAACTGAGGCAGGACCCCCCCACACACACCCCGCTGGTAAGCGGAAGACAAGCCAGGGGCCAGCAAGAAGCCCACAATCTCACAGTGTGCATATGAAGGTGAGGGCAAGGGTCATCCTATCCCAGTTCCCAGAGAGCGTGACGTTAGCTCTTAGATTCCACTGAGAGAATCCAGACTTGAGAAGAGGGACAGGATCCCTTAGATGACTGTTCAATAGAAGGTATACACAGAAGAGTGTGTGTGCACCAAGAGTGAAGGTCAGAGGGTGACAACCATGGTTAAGAAAATCCCATATGCATTAGTGGAGTCACCCGACTGAATCTGGGAGCAGCAACCTCCTCTCATGCCTTTGAAAGCACCTGACCTTGGCTTTGACTTTGTCCAGGGCAACAAGTCCAGGGGCCAGACCAGGGGATGGCACCAATGGGAGTCTGTGAGGGGGAACGGAAGAGGAGATGAGCAGAGGGTCAGTGAGATGGAGAAGGCCATCATTGGCAAGGTGACTTAAAGCTGCACAGGACATGTTTTCATGAGAAGATCACATGATGAGAGTCAGTGGGTAGGACTGCACTCATCAGGAGGGACTGAAGGAGCATTGAGCAGTGGCTAAGAGCCCAGACAGTGGAACTAAACCCCCACATTTGGTATTGGCTGCTCCATTTACTGGCTATATGACCTTGAGCAATTAATTATCTCTACCACAAGGATTTTGATTTAGATTTTTCCTTTCATAATTTAATTTTTAGTAAGTGTGTCTTTATTTTTAAATTTTACATTGTTATTCAGAGTCTGGGCCAAGTCCATCTTCTGACTTTTGATTGACAGCATAGAAACTGGATGGACAGCCTCCAAGAGAGAATGGTATGGGGGCTCAGAGATAGAGTTTTTAAGGAAATTGAATACCCCTACTTTTGTTCTCAATTTCCCATCCCCTTAATGGGTGTGTTATTGAGTTCCCCTGTTTTGGACTCCTTCCTCTTTAATTGGTTTATTGCCTTTTCCATAACCTCCATCAAAGTTGGGAGGATCCAGGCAGTCTGGCAGGATGACATGATCTTGCAACAATGGTTCTTAAGGGAATATCACTGTGGCTGGGTGACATTGAAACATACCAAGCCCCCATCTTCCAGATGCTTATCTGTCAGATAAGTCCCCCTGTGGCCTTCAGTCATCCTTCATTATGTTTTCCATGCTTACCATTCATGGCTAACAAGCTACCTAACATTCCCCCTTTAAGGACTTGGGTATTCCATTCTGTTAGGGTATTTAAGTGTTACTCAATCTGGCTGCTTCCTGCTGAGAGAGGGTGAAGTTAGGGAGAAGTGACCGGGAGTCCTTGACCTCTATCAGGTGGAGTATGGGCAGTTAAGCGTGTGTAGCATCAGGGCAATCCAGAGGTCCATGGTGATAGTTGGCAGGTGACTGGATGAGGCATACATAGGGCAGGGATCAAGCAAAGACAACATCAAACACAGCAAAACACCAGCACAAAGTCTATGAGTATTAACAGTCAGTCTCTGCAAACCACTACGGTAATAACTCATTAAAGCTTAAGATGGGGTCCAACATAGTGTTGATTTGTGGGTGCAGGGCCATTTAAGGCTTGAAAAACAGCAGAGTTGTTAGACATATACACACGACATTTAGTTTTTATAATGGCATAGATGTCCTTGAACTGTAGTTAAGGTATCTAACGCCATCTGATTTCTATAAACGAAATTTTTCATTAATGTTACCTCTGTGTTTAGTAGAAATATCCCTTTTTCTGTGTCATTTAGAACTCTCTTGCTAAAGTAAGTTGGGGCTTTTCAATGCCACATTGCATCTTTAAGAGCAATCTGAGGGATAAATAAATGATTATACCAGTGAAAAATAGATGCAGTTTACCTATGCAGGAGGTTAGGAGGATTTGTAGGTCTGTGAGATCAGGCTGAAATTGACTCAGGACAGGCTTGACTCTGGAACTCTGTGATCCTTATTATCAGGTACTCCCCTATCTGAACTCTACCTTATAGCCTCCTGTCTTTACCTACTTTTGGTAGGGCTGAAACAAGTGTATATCTCAAGTTATATTAAAAGAACTATTGTCCATGTTTGATAGTCTTTGGTTATACTTTCTTGTCAGGTGTTTAAGACCAAGTTGGTAAAAAATTAATCTTGTTCCTATCTACTGTTAGGGTCAGCTGAAATTCAGGGCTCACTCTTGTAAACTTGTGAGAAGTCTCGTGGCTCCTTCAGCTTTTCCTCTACCAGTTATGCTATCTGCCAGGATGGGTCAGGATCTTGCTCACCATGCATGCTTTTCCTTGGAAGCCTTAGAGGAATTTCTCTATTCAATGATCCTCCATTTTGCACAATGTGCACTGGGTGACTTCTGTTCCTCTAGGGCCCTCAGGATTCCCCTGATCAGGAAGTTGGATGACTCATGAGAGTTGCCAGGCCTTTAGAGGGGTCCTGGCTGAAGAATTCTGTTTTTGAATTTCCAAATACATAGGCTATCAGTTGTGTTGTTTCAATTTTTAGTTTTATTATGGTAAGAAAATGTGGGTCTATATGATATCAATTCTGTAGTCATTGCTGAGGCTCACTTTGTAGTTTGTAGTATGAGTTCAGTTTTTGTATATACTCCATGCATACTTCAAAATAATGCCTTTCCTTAATTATTGCAATCTTCAAATAAACAGTCAATGGCTTGTGGAGCCTACATGGAGGGCCCCACATCAGTGGAGACACCTGACTGAATCTGATTGGGAGCAGCAAACTCCTCTCATGTGTCAGAAATCTCCAGATAAGCAGTCAAAGACATTCTTCAATTTTTAGAACACTACAGATCTCAGAATGTCTAAGTCTAGTGCATCCTCCAATCTGAGGTGGGGGAACGTGAGTGCTTCAGGACCTGTGCTCTCAAGGTGACCACACTTCCCATTTCCTCCACGTGCTGTGTGAACTCACCACTTTATTAGCCCAGTGGCATAGGAATGGGGAGCAGGAGACCCTCTGTGCTTAAAAGGGGACCTCATAGTGCCTTCTCTTCTCAGTTATGAGTTTACCAAGACCTGTGCAACAGGCAGTAACACCAGGGGAACTAGAAGGACCTGAGCTGGCATATCACATCTTCTCATCTGCAGCAATGCGTTCATGTTAAGAAACCAGCCAAAGAAAATGACCACCTGGATTGGTACAAGGAATTACCAGGAATGTATAGAGTATCAATGAATCCTGAAAATAAGCACTTCTGTTTATTAACTCAGCTCAAACAAATTAACATGAAAACCACCAGTTTTAAAATCTAGGAACAAAATGACCAAAGTTTTTTTTTTTTAATGAAGCATCCAGTTTATTTTGAAGGATTAATTTTCTACTGTCAAAAATTACAAAATTTTCTTGGATAATATATACTTGTAGGTGTTTGTGTTAAATTTAAAAACAAAGTTAACCATTGTATTCTTCTCTCAATTGCTACAACAAAATACTTGAGGCTGGATAATATATAAAGAACTGTTTATTTAGCTCAGTTTGGGAGTCTAGAAAGTCAGCATCAGGTGGCTCCACATACTTGGTCTCTGGTGAAGATCCTAGGGCAGATGGCACCACAACGCTGGGAGCATGTGCAGAAAAGATCACATGGTAACACGAGAAGACAGAGATATGCAAGGACCAGGTTTGCTCTTTTTATAACAAACCATTCTGACAAGAACTAACCATGGTCCCAAGAGAGCTGCATCAATCCCTTCAAGACAACAGTGTCCCCATGATCTTATTACTGTGCACTATGCCCCATCTCCTAAAGGTTCTGCCACACTGAGAATCAAGGTTCTAGCATAGGAACCTTTGAAGACACAGTCAAACTATATCCAGACCATAGAAACCATGCTTGCATCACCTGTAATCACAGTTATTCTGCAAGCATATTTAGCATACTGTATTATGGTGATCAAGTAATTTTCAGTATGATGCTTGGTTCACATTGAGCCCATTTCCTGATTTGAGGAATATGGAACTATCTACCTTTTTAGGGTCACAGTGAACTCTACACGGTAACATATGCAAAGCACAAGACTGGCACTTAGTACATGTCAGTTATTTTCTGTCCTTAGTATTACAAAAATTTTTGTCTTTCTTTCAAGTTAGTTATTTGACTTTTATTTAAAATTTCTTGAAATTTTCAAATAAAACTTCCTTACAAAGACATAACATAGTATGTTCTCTGTATTATATAATCATCATCCATTCTAAAAGTATGTTGTTTTCAGGAATCTTCCTTCCTTCCTTCAAAATTGTGTTGCTTGGAGTCAGGAATCATCCACCTTCTTATTCTTGCCTTATTCCAGGTGATTAGCAATTTTTTTGCAGAAGGGCTCTAAGAGCATGTGCTTTAGTTTCCTGGATGGAAACTGTGTAACATATACGCTTCAGGTCCCAGTCTTAGTGGGGAAATTCCTCAAAAAAAGACTTCGGCTTTCCAAAGAAGCATACCCAACTTCCACCATTTCACCTGACTTGAAAGGTCTTTCACTAGATGGTTAAAGAATTTGCTTCCCCTCACTGTTAGATAGCCTATCATCCTTCAGTGATTCTGAAATTGTTTAATTTTCAACATTTCTGTAAGTTGTAGAGCTCACATTTTCACAGGTATTTTTTTCTACAGTGTTGCTCCCTCTAGTGCTGAGTTGAGAGACTGAAAGTTCATGAGGCAATGTAAAAAATTTGTTAATGAGAAGAGATAACTATGAAAGAATTGATATATTTACACATTAAATTATTTCTGCACATCAGGGACAGGATCCTGTTCAATATTGTATCTCCAGCAGCAAGTGTGATACTATCACCTAACAAATACTCTGACCCAAAATGAGAGGACATAAAATGGAAAAAGAAATTATGAAGACTCTGCCTCTATCTTAAAGTTTAAATTTAAGATGTGTCTTTTATAGTGGGATCTAAAGTTTTAGTAACATGTTATCATAGAACAGCCTTATTTATTTAGTTATAAAAATGAAATAATTCTCTAATTTTTAAACATTTTTTCAAGGAAAGGTACACGCAATCTAATAAACACAAAACGAAGAAACTTAGCAGTTTCCAACTTAGAAGTAACTCTGACATTTTGATGTTGTGCCTGCAGACTTTTGAGGAATTCTTTTACATGTCACAAGTAGAGATATGGAACTTCCATGAATCCCATTATTGGTGATAATTGCAAGCAAAGCTCAATTTACCCACTGGGACCTCCCCAGTGAGAGTTCTCCTGAGTTTCCAAGTCAGCCATTGGCTTCCAGTCTTGCCTCTATGATTCCCCTCTCCACCCAAACACCCCCAAACCCCAGCCAAGCCACCCTCAGTTTGACTGTACTTTACTGTGACTTTCAGGTTGTCAACTAAAATTCTTTCTGCAATCCTTGCTTCAGATTTGGAGCAGGATTCTCTCAAACAGTGATATGAAAGTATATAATTTGACTTGTTGGCATGAGAAGTCATATACTACTCAACATACAAGAAGACACAAGCTTTAAAAAAAGTGATTTATTAGCTTTATGATACAATCTACAAAAATCAAAGTTTAGAAAAATAGCCTTTGCTGGTGGGAAAAGGCAGATGCCCCTTTTCAACCATACCTGTTTGAAAGAGCTTTTTTGTTGCTGAGACTAAAAGACTTGACAGGAACAATTTTAGAAGGAAAAGTTTGCTTGAGGGCTCATGGCTTCAGGGGTCTCAAACCATGGAAAGCCTGCTCCATTCCTCAGGGCTGGAGGTAAGGCTGAACATCATGGCAGCAGGCACAGCTCCAGTAAGCAGAGCTCAAGGCCTCACATGGGGAAGCAGAGCAGAGAGAGAAACTTCATCCCAGCTATAGAACATATACCGCATAGGCACACCCCCAATGATCCACCTCCTCCAGCTGCACCCTACCTATAAGGGAATCAACTCACTGATTGGGTTAGGCCTTTTACAACCCAATCATTTCACCTAAGCCTTCCTGAATTGTCACACATGAGATTTTTGGGGGACACCTCACATTCTAACCATAACAATACCCTAGAAGGCCATGTCATAATCCCTGAAAGTAGGGTGGTCATGGAATTTCTGTCTTTGTGCATGGGTTTCCCATAAGTGAGAAATGTATGTGTCTAATTTAGAGAGGCTTTTCTAAAGAGTGGAAGAGTTTAAGACTCTGATCTTATTAGTATCTAAGAATAAGAGCTCAAGCTACACAGTTTGGATACTGAAACTATTGGTTTCTCAACCAAACTATTGGTTACGCAAACTATTTCATGTCTTTACTTTTATTTCACAAACACCGTGAATGTTGTACATGATTTCTCTCTTCCACCTTTTTTCTTCTATTCCATTATCTTTCATAGTAATTGTCCTGCTTCTATCATTTTCTTTCTGATTTCACAAAGCTGAGAAAAACCCACGTGGCAAATGAAAAACCATCCACAGAGGGCAAAGAAGAGGAAAGTTGGCAGAGTTAGTATCTCTTAGGTCAGCATAAGTGAAATTTATGAATGTACGTGTATTAAAATGTTTCAATACATCACAAATGTGTGTAATTGAGGGAGATTTAGAACAGTGTAAGCTGTCAGAGCAAGACGGCAAATGAGGAAGTCAGGAGTATGTCCAGACAGTAGTAGTACAAACAAGGTCCCCAGTGAGGTCAGCTTCCTGGCTGACAAAAGCTCTGTGGGCATGAGCAGGAGGCCCAATCAGGCAGACCGTCCCGTGCTCATGCACACGAGTGGGAATCCAATGGAAAGACTATAACGGTCCCAGGGACATAGGGTGCTGATGAGCAATCATGAGGGGTACCTGGAGAAGGGAAGAGAGAGAAAAGGATGGAAAACCTGAAGCTCATAAAAAGAACAGGTTACTTTGTTACTGCTTCTTGATTGTTATCTTTGTGTCCTGTTCTTCAATTCTTGGCTGAGCAGACACATTGGAGCAAAGACTCCTAGACAGCAACACAATGGGACTGGAGCCCATTTTAATCTCTGACACCAGTGAAGGACTAAATATCTCTGGTAATTTCTATCCTGTACATTCACTGCAAGTTTAAATAAGTTTTGAAGAGACTCTTGATGTCCCTCCAAATTATGAAAGCAAATAAGTGATTCTTAACTTTTTCTTTAATATTTACAAAGATTCCTTTGAGGGCAACCTATAGCATTGACAGAAGCAATTAATTTGCATGGGAAATTGGTTTAGAATTAAGAAATTTTATTATCACTCTACCCACAAGAGTATGCTAAAAGCTAAGACAAGATTTGAATATAATGAGGCTGACTGCTTTTCAGGTTCGCAATCTATCCAGAAGAACTAGATAAGCTTATTTCATAACATAACAAAATTTCAAAAATATTGCAGAAGTGCAAACATTTAGGAATGGCCTACTTCTCTGTGTTTCACTGTTATCTAGACAATTTGAACTTCATCAAATACGCTTTATGGATTGCAAGTTTAACTATCATATTAATTAAAACCAGAGAATTTTGGTTTACTAATGCTCTGTCTGATATTTTTAACACAAAAGTTTCTCTATGTGGTCCTAGTATAAGGGACTCTAAACTTCTAGGGGTGTGAGAGTCTTATTTGGAAGAGATAATTTTTCTATTTGTGAGAATGCGGTAGTGAAATACAATGAATATGTTTCTTTTCCAATGCATGAGAGAAGCACTCTTCTCCCACCACTGTTTAAGATCCTGTTTCAGAATGTGGATTCTGCAGGTAGTTTCCTGTGGCTTCTGATTCTTGAATTTGCTTAGCATGTAACCATAAGGAGGAAAATGTCAGTTAGGATTGAGTTCAGCAGCACATAAGACGTTCTACTGTGGACACAGCACAAGTTACTCAGAGTGCAGCCAATGCTTAGGGCAGTAGCTCCCTGGAAAATATTATAAGGACCCACAGAGGTCTGCTTGGCTCTCTCATTCACTATGCTGACAAATGCATCACTTCTATATTTGAAGAAGCAGGAAGGAGGAGGCGCCAAAAGACTAAAAGGGTGCACACCAGCTGTCTTACATGAAAATTTCTCAGAAGTTACACATTTCCACTCCCATTTCATTGCCATAGCTGAGTAAGTTTGAGGCAGAAACAGAATGATACTGGGCCAACCAAGCAATGGGCTCTGTGGCAGAAAGTGATTATGACACAGATAAAAGGACACCTTGAGGGGCTGGAGCAGTGGCTCAGCAGTTATGGCATTTGCTTGGCAAGCGCAAGGACCCGGGCTCAAACCTCAGCACGAAAGCCACATGAAAAACACTAAATAAAAATTTATTCTCTCTCTCTCTCAAAACAACAACAACAACAAAAACAACAACAGCAAAAACTCATCACCACCACCAACAACCTTGAAATCTTTAGGTGATTCATGGGAAAATGTAGTAGAATAAACACACTGAAAAACGAATCCTTTTCCTTTATCCCCAACACAATGAAATACAAAGGACATCACTCTCATGAATCTATGACAGTATAGATTTGACTAGGATCTGGTTCCTCCTTTAAGAAGCAAAGTGTTTACTTAAAATTATATAGCAGGAATTTTTACTTTATTCTCCTTTCCCCATTTTTTCTTCAGTTTTCCATCCATGTGTTATTCCATTTCAATTTTAGAGTTATTTTTTAATTTTAAAAAATTAGTATTTCAAAATTACTTTCTTTTTTAAAACATGGATTAATAGTTAAGCTGATTTCACTCAGCATAATTTCTTCCATAGCCGTCCATTTACCTTCAAAAGCTGCAATAGCATTGTTTCTAATTGCAGTGTAGAATTCCATGGTATATATGTACCACAGTTTTTGGATCCATTTATCCAGTGAGGGACATCTGGGTTGTTTCCATAATCTAGCAATTATAAATTGAGCTGCTATGAACATAGATATTGCTGTGTCACTATAATGTGCTGATTCTAAATCCCTTGGAAAAATACCCAGGAGAGGAATAGCAGGGTCGTATGGTGGGCTCATCCCTAGTTTTTTGAG